>JARQOD010005301.1:0-48845 GCA_033576555.1 Oophaga sylvatica | reverse complement strand
AGAGTGACGGCAGGACTATCATGTCTTATTGCGAAATTACCTTTTATTTAAGTCTAAACATTCCATGGCTGCATCGCTGGGTCGGGTAGAAATCCGTTTCTCGGATTCTGTTGTTCACCGACGTCTCAAAACCCACCTAAGGGTAGCTCTAACCGTGCAGATGCCAAACCTATAGGTTTCCTGCCTCTATTCCTAATCTGCACCATTATATTTAGTCATTAGGGAACAAACTAACCACCACAACTAAAGGCAGCCGTGGAGCGTTCCTACGTTGGTCCTAGACGCCTCGTCACAGCCTGAGAGGTTAACTACACCTAAAGATAGAAAGAGGAAAGCTATCTGCCCCGGAGCAGATCCCCAAAGAACATAGGAAGCCCCCAAACATGTAATGGCGGTTAGACAAGAGGAAATACAGACACAGACAGAAAATAGTATGAGCAAACGTTGGGGCCCAATCTGCCTAGACAGAAAAGGATAGGAAGGATACTTACTGCAATCCAAAAAAAACTCTAAAAAAAAACCAACACTACTAATTGCAAAAACACCTGAGATCACACGACCTCTACCAGCTAAATTAGTTCTCTGTTGTAACAAAACTAAGCCGCAGCCACTGAAAAAACTGGAAAAGGCAAATGAACAAACAACAGTGGCTCCAGAGGAACCAAGAGGAGACTAAGCCCCCAGTGGAGGGCAACCTGGCCAACCTCACAGAAATGCAGAGAAATATGCAAATGGCAAGCACAAAAACAAAAAACAGAAAATATCTTATCTGAGAGCAGGAGAAGAGGCAAGACTCAGCAAGCTTCCAAGTGAACCAGGAAACAACGTTGAGACAAGAACAATTGATCACCGGCAACCATGATAGGAGGGAACCTCCCTTATATCCAGCCAGTCCGTGATTCCTGATTGCCAATCCTCATTGAATGGTTCAGTACTGTTTGTAACCACCAGAGGGAGCCTCTGCTCAGAATTCATTTCTAAAACATTCACAACACTTCCCCCTGGATGACCTCATGGGGTGGGCTGAGCTATGGAATGCACTCCCCTTATCAGAAGTTACTAAAACCTTATGAGAACCATAACTCTAGCTGGGAGGCTCATAGGGTGACAGCAGGACTATCATTTTTCTTATTATGAAATGAGCTTTCTATTTATACCAAACAAGACCTATCTGCTGGCTGGGGGAAGGCAGGAACCCTTTTCTCAGTTCCTGATGTGCGCATAAGCCGGAAAACGCCACTGTGGATAGCTTTCATGATTTAGATCCCAAAAATATAGGTTTCCTACTTCCACATCTAGTCTGTGTTATTATATAACAGTTTAAAGGAACAAAGAGATTTCCAAAACCATGTGCTCCTAACAATTTACTTTCAGTTTCACGCCACACAGCTGTACAGCAGGAGGGAGGGGTGAGGGGAATCACATACACATTCCCAAGGGAAGGGGGAAACGAGTGAGATAGAATTACATGCAGGCAGAGAGAGAAAGAGGGGGTTGGATGCTGCAGCTTGTATGTGTACTGTACATGCAGTGGAAAGTTATGGAAGTGTTCTCGAACCCCGGGAAAATGGTTCATATTTTCTTGACAACTCCTTCATGTGCACCTCTGCAGGCTGGCCCCGCCGGGATAACTCATCCACATTGCCATGCTCGCTGCCCCTTTTGTGTTTAATAGTGAAGTCGTACTGCTGGAGGGCGAGGCTCCAGCGTAGCAACCTTCTGTTGGTACCAGACACGATGTGCAGCCAGTTTAGGGAGTTGTGGTCAGTCACCACGGTGAAGGCGCGTCCGTACAGGTAGAGCTGCAAACGTTGCAGGGCCCAAACCATGGCAAGGCACCCCTTCTCTATGGTGGAATAGGCCACTTTCCTCGGCAGAAGCTTCCGGCTTAGGTACAACACGGGGTGTTCTTGGTTCTCTGAGTCGACCTATCTAAGCACAGCACCAAGGCCAAACTCGCTGGCGTCAGTCTGTACCAAGAACGGCCGACTGCTGTCGACTGCCTTTAGCTCAGGAGAGCTGTTCAGGGCTGTTTTCAAAGTCCTAAATGCCACCTCACAGTCGTCTGTCCAGTCGACTGTTTGGGGTAGCATTTTCCTGGTGATGTCCGTCAAGGGCTTCGCAAGGCTACTATAGCTTTGTACAAAGCGCCTATAATACCCTGCAGTGCCCAGGAAGGACATCACCTGCTTCTTGGTCTTGGGGGTGGGCCAGAACGCTATAGTGTCCACTTTCCCAGGCTCTGGCCTCATAGAACCCTCGCGACCTCTCTCATGCCCATCTAGCACTTTCCCTGCTTGATGGTCAGGCCTGTTTGGTGGATGCACCCGAGCACCTTCTGGAGATGCTGAAGGTGTTCCTCCCAGGTGGAGCTGAAGACGGCAATGTGATCCAGATACGCCACCGCAAACTTCTCCAGTCCCTGAAGCAGGTGGTTGACCATCCACTGGAATGTGGCAGTGGCATTCTTCATGCCGAAAGGCATGACCGTGGACTCGTATTGTCCGAAGGGGGTGATAAAGGCGGACTTCTCCTGTGCCTCGGGGCTCAGGGGAATCTGCCAATATTCCCGACTCAGATACATGATGGATAGATAGCGTGCACCAGCTAACCGCTCAAGCAGCTCCTCGATGTGTGGCATTGGATGCGCATCGGAGGCTGTTATGGCACTGAGCCCCCTGTAGTCCACTCAGAACCGGGAGGTCCGATCCTTCTTTGGCACCAGGACTGCAGGCGAGGCCCACTCGCTCTTGGACTGTTGAATCACCCCCAGCTGCAACAACTCATCGATCTCCTGGTGCATGACATGCTGCACCTCGTCAGAGATCTGATAGGGTGTCCGCAGTAGTGGGGCATGATTCCCGGTGTCCACTTCGTTGACCGCTACCTCAATCCTTCCGGGTCGGTTGGTAAACACAGCCTGGAAGGTTTCCAGTGTGGCTCACAGCTGCGACCGCTGGGGTGCGGATAGCAATGCGCTTACCTCCACATCCTCTATGGACCCACCGGCCTTAGCTTGGGTCAGCATGTCCAGGAGGGGGTCTTCCTCACCGTCCTCGGGCAGGTTGCAGACCTGTAGGATGCAGGCTCCACGTTCTTGATGAGCTTTCATCATATTGACGTGGAAGGCCTTGCACCTACCCCGAGCGTGGTCAAGAATGACCATATAGATGACTGGGTTGAGCTGTTGGTGTACGAGGTACGGGCCTTCCCTGCATCTTGTCTCGGAAGCGCATGACATACTCCACGATGGACACTTCTGAAGGGTTTGGCTCTTCTTCCCAGGATTCCCTTACCAACCCAAGGGGTCCCCGGACTCGCCTGCCATACAGAAGCTCAAAGGGGGAAAACCCCATCGAGGCCTGCGGAACCTCTCGGTAAGCAAATATCAGGTGTGGGAGGTACCACTCCAAGTTTTGTCTTTGGGTCTCAACCAGCATTCTTTGAGGGTACCGTTAATGCGCTCACACAAACCATTGGTTTGGGGGTGATACGCACTCAATACCAAACGCTTTACCTGCATTTTCCAGCAGAGAGCCTCCATTAGGTGAGATACAAATTGAGTCCCCTGATCGGTAAGCATCTCCCTGGGAAATCCTACTCGTGAAAAGGTGGCCAACAGGGCATCCGCCACCTTATCCTCCCTAAGTGAGGACAGAGCCACTGCCTCCGGGTACCGGGTAGCATAGTCTACCACAGTGAGGATGTACTGCTTTCTAGAGCTGCTGGGTACGGCCAGTGGTCTCACAATGTCCACAGCGATCCTCTGGTAAGGCTCCTCTATCACGGACAAAGAGATCAGGGGAGCCTTGGGAACAGGCCCTGACTTCCCCACTCTGACAGGTGATACAGGAGCGGCAGTAGTTGGTTATATCTGTCCCCATCTTGGGCCAATATAAGTGTTGAGACAGCCAGGCCTTAGTTTTGCTGATGACCAAGTTTACAGCGAGTGGGATCTCATGGGCAATCCTCAACAATAGGGATGAGCAAGTATACTCGTTAGGATTCAATACTCGGCGAGTAATGCGGTACTCGAATCCTAGAGAGTAAATTTCACTACTCGCTTCGCAATATTCGGATTTGCTGCCTGGCATGTGTTAGCCAATCACAGTAAAGCCACGACCTTCTTTGTTGTGGCATTACTGTGATTGGCTGGCCGCGCAGCGTCATAGTCATAGCCTATGAGTCATAGGCTATGACTATATGTGTGCAGAGAATGTGTGTGGGGGTCTGTGAAGGTGTGTGTGTGTGTGGGGCTGTGCTGGGCTCTAGTGTGTCCGTCGTGGAACACTCGTTTTTAAAGACGGACTGCATCGGAAAGGTGAGTAGAGTTTGGTTTATTATTTTAATATTATTTGCAGGAGACGAGGGCTTCGGGGAATTAGGTGTGTGCAGTGAGTATGTACTCTTTGTTATGTGTTGTATGTATGTGTATGTATTTTTTTTTTAACATTCACATTAGCCGGATGATGGGAATACTACTTTCCCATCATCCGCTAATGCTGTCACTGTAGCAGGCATAGCTGGATGGGACAAGTAGTCCCATCGGACGATGCCCGCACAGCCAGCAGAGCCCGAGCCCGGCAGAGCCCCACACAGCACTGGCAGAGCCCGAGACAGCAGAGCCTGGCACAGCCCTGCGCACACACACAGCCACACAGACCCCCGCCCACATTCTCCGCCCACACACATTCTCTGCCAATTACTCACATTTCCCATAGACTTACACTGGACTCGCTACTCGTTACGAATACCCGAGTATTGTGAGCTACTCGTAACGAGTACAGCGAGTCCGAGTATTTACTACTCGCTCATCCCTACTCAACAACTCACTCCTAAATTGCATTACATTCTGGGCACTCTGACTGCGGGTGACAGCGGCTACGCAGGCTGTCTCCCTGGGGATTTCCACAGACCCATCAGCCGGCGCTGCTATGGGTACCACCTCCACATCCCCTCCGGAGTAGTGCTATCTATGGGGCAGTTACCTTCCTCTGTGGTACTGATCAGTTGCACGGCATAACCTTCTTCATGGTTCCCGGGCATCTCTCCATTTCCCTTAGCATTGTCACTTGCTCCTGTTAGGGGTTCCTCAGCCATCTCACCCCGCAGCGTGACATGGCTGAGTACTCCTGCACCTGTAGACACATCATCATTATCAGATAAATCGTTATCAGGTAAATCACTGTCAGGTAAAGCATGCATATTCACATCATTATCATCAGCATTACCCTCAGTATCAGATTGGGGAGGGGTGTCAGGGATATTAATACGTGAACATTCTCCCCAAATCAGTCCCCAACAAAACGTCAGTGGGCAAGTTTTCGGACAACCCCACTTCACCCCACTCCCGGCACTCCAATCTATAAATACCCGAGCCATCGGCAAGGGACTGTGGACGCCCTCAATCACGGTGACAGTTAGGGTTTTCCCCAGAATAATCTCTTCAGAGGCCACCAGATCGGGTCGGGTGAGGGTTCGTTAGCGGTTGGACCTCAGCAGCAGCACCATTTGTGCTTGGGCTGGCTCCTGCGTCCCCTGGGCTCTGGGGACGGACTGACTCAGCTTCAAGCCACCCCATTTGCTCCTTGGTTTTGCCATGGGGTCAAGGCCTTGGAACGTACATATTCCAGCAAGTGTGTCCTTTCTCTGCTGGGTGTACCACAGCTCTCCTTTCACAGCCATAATTGCCAAATAAAAGAGGACAGAAAAATGAAGAGAAGGGTAGGGGTAACTGCTATATACCTCTTGCTCCCTGGTTCACACATACGCCTTTCCCTGTTAATGCTATTAGCATACACACCTCTACTTCCCTGCCATACATTTCAGACTGGGAGCGCTCCACTCCTTTTCATCAACACTATTAGCGCTACTGCGCGTGCGCCCAGTTTCGTTTTCCGCTGCTTTCTACAAACTGCCTTTTCACACACCATATGTGACTCCAGCGCATGCGTCCTCAGCCCAAGCCTCGCTCCTGCTCTAGGCCGACGTCGCGCTTCCGCCCTTGGGCTATTTAACCCCGCTGACACCAATGCACACACTCACCACGGACGATCCTCCATTCAGGTCAGTCCTCTACTCACGTGACATTTCTTAAGATAACAGCGTTTCCTCTCCCTATTTCTTATATCCTGGCTCTGGATTACAGGCCCGGCTGGGTCTTTTGCTGCGTCTACACTATATTTCCTCATCAAGGACCCTCCTCAGCTCAGTAAAGCATGTTTTCCTTTGGTATTTACCCCTCTTTCATCCCCTTTGAATGACCTATATATAACTTACTAACTAGTTAACCATTTGATTGATTCTTTCTATATGTCTTACCTGATCCTATGTTAGTTACATATTACCGGCCATTATTTATTAGGTGTATTTATATATGTATATCTATATCTATTTGTCCAGCATCTTTATTTAGACAGCACTGTCTTTGAATATTGTACATACCGTATATACTCGCGTATAAGCCGAGATTTTCAGCCAATTTTTTAGGGCTGAAAGTCCCCCTCTCGGCTTATACTCGAGTCATATACCTGGGGGTCGGCGGAGGAGCGCAGCTGTCCTATATACTCACCCCCTCCTGGCGCAGTCTCTGCAGCCCCTGCTCTTCTCCCACGGTCTCCGGCAGCTATTATTCCTAACTTCAGCGGTCACGTGGTACCGCTCATTAAAGTCATGAACATGCGCATATTCATGACTTTAATGAGCGGTACGATAATAGACCGTGGGAGAAGAGCAGGGGCTGCAGAGACCGCGCCAGGAGGGGGTGAGTGAATTCAATATTCACCTGTCCCTGGTCCACCGCTGCGCACCACTCTGTCCTCGCGTCCTCAGGCTGTGAATGTTCAGGTCAGAGGGCGTGATGACGTAGTTAGTGCAGCGGTGGACCGGGGACAGGTGAATATCACAGGTACCGGGGCCCTGAGCCAGCGGTGACACCGGCAACTGTCCCCAATAGCACGCCGGTGTCCCCGCCTGCTCAGGACACCAGCACCTGGCTCCCAGCGACAAGAGGTGAGTATGTATTTTTTTAAAATTATTATTATTATTCGCAGCAGCATATGGGGGCATCTTATGAGGCATAATATATGGGGTAGCATATGGGGCATAATATATGGGGCAGCATATGGGGCATAATATATGGGGCAGCATATGGGGCATAATCTATGGAGCATCATATGGGGCATATTCTATGGAGCATATCATGGGGCCATTATTAACCTTTGTGCAGCATTATATGGGGCATATTTTGTATGGAGCATCTTATGGGGCCATAATGAACTGTATGGAGCATTATATGGGGCTCCTGATTCAATATGGATATTCAAAAACATTTAACCTACTTTAATTTTAGTTTTATTGGTATTATTTTTATTTTTGAAATTTACCAGTAGCTGCCTCATTTTCCACCCTAGGCTTATACTCGAGTCGATAAGTTTTCCCAGTTTTTTGTGGCAAAATGGGGGGGGGGGGGTCGGCTTATACTCGAGTATATACGGTAGTTTTTTTTCTGTTAATACATGTTTGTATATAGCACTTTCATTTATATTGTATAACTCGTTTGTCTTTGTACTACTGTGTTACTAACATACTAATTTTCTGTATATTTATTTTACAGTGAGGTTTGATAAAGACCCTATTGTGGGTCGAAACGTTACCTCGGTATACTTTTTTGTCCTTTTTCGTCCATGTGGTGTTGTTTAAATATACATTAAATAATAAAAAGAAACTTCATTAGCACAATATTTTCCTCTTGAGTGCGACTGCTTTTCTACTTTGTTAAAGTGGGCTTGTTTCCCAGTTCAGTCTGCACCTATCTAATTTATTGAGTGTGATTCAGTCTCCTCTCCCTGCTATACACACCGTATTTTCTCAGCACTAATAAACACTGAGTTCGTTCTCCAAAACTTTTTGTGCAGGGTCCACGCAAGAACCGTGCAAGTTTTTAGTGAGGGGAATGATAGCTCAAACCAGATCACTAATGCTCTATTATCCCACTTCTCTGCCACCAATATGCAATGACCTGGGGGTGTGTAGTTGGTCAGGGATTTATTATATCCCACTTTCCAGTTCCAGTTTGGAACTTGCACCTCTCTGGCTCCCCCCTTACCCTCAGGTCAGTCAGAGAACTACACCTAGGATAAGTGTACTGGCTATTGGGCACTCTGCAGGGAGGGTGGTATATATATATATATACTCAGGCCTAGGTGGATAATACACATAATAACCTCCATCCATCACCTCCAGAGTCTCCCCAAAAGCCCAGAACACTTCGCTGCCAGCAGCTCCTAGTTCTACAGTATATTAATATCAATATCGGTTCAGGAGCCAACACAAACGGTAGTGTAAATTTAGCACTGGAGATGGGGCAGTAAGTTTATAGAGTAGGGATGGTATATGCTGTCTCCCCAGGTCTGAACAACAGCCTGAATGAGCTCCTGGCCTTATACCGTTCCCTGGGTGACATCACTGGGTGGGCGGAGCTGTGGAATGCACGCCCCTTTTGAAAATTACTAATAAACTTATTAGTTCCATAACTCTGGCTACGAGGCTCGCGGAGTGACGACAGGACTATCATATATCTTATTGCGAAATTACCTTTCATTTAAGTCTAAACATGCCGTGGCTCGGTCGGGTCCACGCAACGAGGAGCCCTGGAGGTAATTGATCCATAAAAGCTGGTTCTATCTGGACTTCGACTCCTTCATGTCACGCTGCAGCTATGAAGGTAACTGCAACTACCACTAGATAGCAATAGAGTGGAAGGATGGTAACAAGACTGCAAGATCAAACCTGCAGTGCTGCAGCGAAGCTACCACCAGGTGGCAGCAGAAGTCAAACAAGCTGAGTCAAAGCCTAGACCGTCACGCAGTACAAAGGGAAAAGACAAGCACAGAGTCAGTGAGGAACCAAAGGGTCAAAACCCGCCAAAGGGCAGAAGTACCAGGGATAAGAGGCAAAGTCAAGTCAGAGTCAAAGCCGAGTCAAACACCGGGAAATCCAAAAGCAATCAGGAAACGCTAAGACGTGAAGGGCAGAGAGGGAGGAACAGACAGGGGCAAGGTCAGAAAGCGCAGCAGGACAAATCAGGGTACTACCAGAGTCAGATACTCACGCTGTAGGCAGAAAATATAACTGACATGGTCTGCAGGATGCAGCAGGAAGAAACAGGAGACCTGAACCCAAAATGTGGCCAGGCAAAGCTAACCCTAGACATGATCAGCCCAGGAAAAGGGCAGACAGGACTCAAAACCGGACTGGATCATGACAGTACCCTCCTCCCACGGGGGGCCACCGGACCCCCAGGTTTTCTAGAATAACGTGCATGAAATGACCGAACCAGACGATCAGCATGGACAGAACGCGCCAGAACCCAAGATCGTTACTCATCCTCAGGACCATAACCCCTCCAATGGACCAAGTACTGAAGCGAACTGCGAGCCCCTGAGAATCGACAATCCGTTCAACTTCATACTCAGTCTGACCTTCCACTGAAACAGGAGGCGGAGGGGGTGGAGACCCAGCAGAGGAAGGTACACATGGCTTAAGAAGGGAATCCGAAGCGACAGAAGCGTAAACGGAAGGCAACTGGGTTGACAACCTCAATGATCTTGTAAGGACCAATAAACTTAGGATCCAGCTTAACTCCTTTACCCTAGGGTGGTTTGCACGTTAATGACCGGGCCAATTTTTACAATTCTGACCACTGTCTCTTTATCAGGTTATAACTCTGGAACGCTTCAACGGATCTTCGCAATTCTGAGACTGTTTTCTCGTGACATATTGTACTTCACGTTAGAAGTAAAATTTCTTTGATATAACTTGCATTTATTTATGAAAAAAACAGAAATATGGCAAAAATTTAGCAATTTTCAAACTTTTAATTTTGATGCCCTTAAAACAGAGAAATATGTCACATAAAATAGTTAATAAATAACATTTCCCACATGTCTACTTTACATCAGCACAATTTTGGAAACATTTTTTTTGTTAGGAAATTATAAGGGTTAAAATTGACCAGCGATTTCTCATTTTTACAACAAAATTTACAAAACCATTTTTTTTTAGGGACTACCTCACATTTGAAGTCACTTTGAGGGGTCTATATGGCAGAAAATACCCAAAAGTGACACCATTCTAAATACTGCACCCCTCAAGGTACTCAAAACCACATTCAAGAAATTTATTAACCTTTCAGGTGCTTCACAGGAATTTTTGGAATGTGGAAGGAAAAAATGAACATTTAACTTTTAGTCACAAAATGATCTTTTACAAACAATTTTTTTATTTTCACAAGGGTAAAAGGAGAAAATGGACAGATAAAGTTTTTGTGCAATTTCTCCTGACTACGCCAATACCCCATATGTGGGGAAAACTACTGTATGGGCACATGGCAGGGCTCGGAAGGGAAGGAGCGCCATTTGACTTTTTCAAACCAAAATTGGCTGGAATTGAGATCGGACGCCATGTCGCGTTTGGAGAGTCCCTGATGCGCCTAAACAGTGGAAACCCCCAATTCTAACTCTTTAGCCCCAACCCTAATCCCAACACACCCCTAACCCTAATGGGAAAATGGAAATAAATAAAAAAAAAATATTTTATTATTTTCCCTAACTAAGGGGTGATAAAGGGGGGTTTGATTTACTATTTATTTCAGGTTTTTATGATTAGCAGCTGTCACATGCTAAAAGATGCTTTTTATTGCAAAAAATAGTTTTTGCATCACCACATTTTGAGAGCTTTTTATTCCGATTTTTGGGAGGCAGAATGAACAAAAACCAGCAATTAATGAATTTCTTTTGGGGGGGGTGTTTTATACCGTTCCGCGTGTGGTAGAATTGATAAAGTGGTTTTATTCTTCGGGTCAGTACGATTGTCGGGGTCGTAACGACAAACCACTCGTCCTCCAGTCACTCCAAATTAGATTATGAGCATGTGGTAACAGTATAAGAACGAGTCAGACAATCAGGCTGGTTCAATCTTAGAGCATACTCCAAAATGGTGCTAGCAGGCACCCATCACAGCAAGTTCTGTTCTTTATTTTCTCATACATAAGATTATCTAGACAGGATGTCAGGGTGGAGTAAGAGATGGATGGGGGCGAGGAGGTAAGCCGTATATGTCCATATATGTACATGTCCAGCATCTGGCCATCTCTAATTGGTCCACATTCCATAGGTCTTGTATCCAGGCAGACTTTGGTGGGTGATGTAATCCTGGCTGATGCAGAGTTTCCTGTGGTCAAGTTTCATTTTCTAAGAATTGATACTGCTTTTCTTGTATATCACGTGGTTTCTCAGTTCCCCAAAGGTGGGGGCATTTTAGTGGATCCAGTTCGAATTATTAGATAATTAGTGTAGTACAGTGGTGGGACACAAGGTGGAGACAGACACCAGTGCATCATAGTTTAAGGCACAAAGGGAAACTTACTGTTTTCAACAAAGCAAAAGAAACTAGACAGTATAAAACAATAAATATATAAAAATATATATTTTGTCCCCGACAATCCCCCCTAAACACTAAGTTTTCCTTTGACTGCCTTTGAGACTGTCCATGCGTGGGGAGAGGGGTAGTGGATTTCTTCGCTTGGTCATTTTAGAAGCTGGCCCCTTATGGACCGCCCCCAAACAACCAAGTCCCTACCAAACCTGCACATGGAGTTCTCCCATTATCCCTAAACTAAATCTCTCATTTCCATCTGTATTTTGTCATAGGGGTTTTTATCAGGTTTATCCTGCGGGGTATATTTCTCCATATCACCCTTATCAGTGTCATCATATAGCAGGGACACAACTTCCTGATGGAGGAAAGTACCTGAGGAGGCGGTTGCATTGGTCACAGCTTTCCTATACAAGGGTATCACACAACATAAAATTATCAATCCTAACACCAAAAGCCCTGCTACCACTAGACAGGCTTGTTGGAGAAATCCTTTAAGACCTCTCAGCCATCCTGGAAAGAAGGAAATATCTACTCCTGTATTAGATTTCAATTCCTCGGCTAGGCCCTGAAAGGCATCTCTGCTATAATTTACAAATCTCTGTTCCGTATAGTATATATAATTTATCCAATCCACATTTCTATTGATCTGTATCATTGGGATAAGAGAGAGAAAGCCTGCTGTGATTTGATTTTGGGCCTTGTATTTGTCAGGGACCCCCCTAGGAACACCTATGGGGTCTATATAAACTTTGGGATCCTCAGCATAACCGGTGTGCAGCTGACCCAGACTCCTTCTCTTTCTGGATATCAGTGGAGCTATATTCTCGGATCCAGACTCTCTCTCACGTGTCTTTTAATGACTACCCAGTCTCCAGGCTGCAGGCTGTGACTCCCAGGATCCTGATTCGGATCTGGAAGAGAACTGAAAACATTATCATGTACTTTCTTGAGTCTTTTATGCAAATCCCTTACATATGAGCTTAATACATGGTTACTCATTTCCAGTGCTTGGGAAAAGAAACATCCTAAACTAGGCACTTTGCCAAATAGTACTTCATACAGGAGAAAGTCCAGTTTTTCTATTTGGAGTGTACCTTACTGAGTATAGGGCTAATGGTAAACATTCAGGCCAAGATTGCCCTGTTTCAGCATGGCCTTTTGAATTTTTAACTTCAATGTCCCATTTAGTCCTTCTACTTTTCCACTGCTTTGTGGTAATATGGGGTGTGGAAAGCTTGTTAAATTCCCTGAGCTGTCAAGACTTCATTCATTATTTCACCTGTGAAATGTGTACCTCTGTCACTTTCGATTACCTCTGGTACTCCATACCTGCACACCACCTCCGCAAGCAGCTTCTTTGCGGTTGCCGCAGCCGTAGCCTTGGCAATCGGGAAGCCTCCGGCCAACCTGAAAATAAATCAAAACACACCAACCCATACTCCCATGACCCTGATTTTGGCAGCTGAATATAATCAATCTGCAGTCTCTGGAAAGGATAGAGGGGCCGAGGGGCGTGTTTGGGTGGTGTCTTGACTACCCTTCCCTGATTATGTGTAGCACATACCATGCATCCCTGGATCAAACCTTCTATACAGGTGGGAAAGCCTGGTGCTTCTGCATCACGCTCATTACAGCAGTTTTGGACTGGTGGGTTGGCCCATGTAACATCTGGGCGACCGCAGGGTACAACGCCCTTGGAAGGCATCGACGCATCCCTCTTCCCCATACCCCATTTGCTTCATTCAGACATGCACCTTCTTTTTCCCACTTTTCTACTTCCTCCTGGCGCACCTGAGTCTGCATCTGGGATAAGGCATCCTCCGACTGTCATGTGTGCATCGCCACGAAGATCGTCGCGGTTGCACATTCTGACTTCTCACAGCTGAGTTGCTGTTTCTTTGTGTTTGGCAGTTAGGGAGTTAATTCTGTCTGTGCTCGGTTCTGGGACTGGGTGCAGTTTCTTCCGGCTGCAATTAATTATTTGTTGATTGGTTTCCTTTAAATCTCTGGTTGTCTGTGTTGGGAGTTGCCAGTGAAATTCTTCATGCAGACCACAGATAGGATTGTATCTGTATAGACTTAAGTTAAAGAGCTCCTTAGTTGTTTTAAGCTCACCTTGCTTAGAGTTTAATACCCCAGATCATTTATGTTCCTTCTGTGTTTGAGTGTGTATGCAAGTCTGTGTTTTCTCCAGTCTGTCTTATATGTCTAATCTGTGTATTTAGCAGAGATCAGCCCATATCCCTTTGGTGGTAATCAGAATCCTTCTTAGGACTGATTACAGGGTTCAGGGACTGATAGGAGACAGGGTTAGGCTGGAGACTTGGACCTCTGAACCATTATCAGTACCTCCAAGGTGAGGGATTAGTTAGGACCCCAGTTTAGGGTCAGGTTAGACCCCCGGTCCTCCTCTTTCCTGTGACAGTGTATCAAGTCCTCAAGATTAACCCTGAGTTCAACGGATATCGTGTCAGGTAAATCTATTCTATATTTCATAGAATCATAGAATGGTAGAGTTGGAAGGGACCTCCTGGGTCATCTGGTCCAACCCCCTGCTCAAAGCAGGATTCTCTAAATCATCCCAGACAGATGTCTATCCAGCCTCTGTTTGAAGACTTCCATTGAAGGAGAACTCACCACCTCTTGTGGCAGCCTGTTCCACTCATTAATCACCCTAACTGTCAAAAAGTTTTTTCTAATATCTAATCTGTGTCTCCTCCCATTCAGTTTCATCCCATTGCTTCTAGTCTTTCCTTGCGCAAATGAGAATAAAGATGATCCTTCTACAATGTGACAGCCCTTGAGATATTTGTAGACAGCTATTAAGTCTCCTCTCAGTCTTCTTTTTTGCAAGCTAAACATTCCCAAATCCTGCAACCGTTCCTCATAGGACATGGTTTGCAGACCGGTCACCATTCTGGTGGCTCTTCTCTGAACTTGCTCCAGTTTGTTGATGTCTTTTTTAAAATGTGGTGCCCAAAACTGGACACAGTATTCCAGATGAGGTCTGACCAAAGAGGAGTATAGAGCAATAATGACCTCACGTGATCTAGACTGTATGCTTCTGTTGATACATCCTAGAATTGCATTTGCCTTTTTTGCTGCTGCATCACACTGTTGACTCATGTTAAGTCTGTGATCAATTAGTATACCCAAGTCTTTTTCACATGTGCTGTTACTTAGCCCTATTCCTCCCATTTTGTATATGCTTTTTTCATTTTTATTGCCCAGATGTAGTACTTTGCATTTTTCCCTGTTAAAATCCATTCTGTTAGTTGCTGCCCACTGCTCCAGTTTATGTATATCTTTTTGAATCCTCTCTCTCTCTTCTCTAGTATTAGCTACCCCTCCTAGCTTTGTGTCATCAGCAAATTTGATCAGTTTACCCTCAATTCCTTCATCTAAATCATTGATAAAGATGTTGAACAATACAGGGCCCAAAACAGAGCCTTGTGGTACCCCACTTGAGACATTCTTCCAACTGGATGTGCAGCCATTTACAACCACTCTTTGGGTCCGATCACTAAGCCAGTTATGAATCCACCTAACAGTTGCCTTGTCCATTCCATACTTAGTCATTTTTTCAATAAGGATTGTGTGAGATACTTTGTCAAATGCTTTGCTGAAGTCAAGATATACTATATCTACAGCATTTCCCTGATCCACCCAGTCAGTGATTCTGTCATAGAAGGAAATTAAGTTAGTCTGACATGACTTATTAGTTACAAACCCATGCTGACTCTGTTTAATCACTTCATTCTTATCCAGGTACTTGCATACATGTTCTTTAATAATTTGTTCAAAGATCTTTCCTGGTATAGAAGTCAGACTCACCGGCCTGTAGTTCCCTGGGTCCACCTTCTTCCCCTTTTTGAAGATAGGAACAACATTTGCTCTTCTCCAGTCTTCTGGGACTTCTCCTGTTCTCCAAGAATTTTCAAAGATTATGGACAGTGGTTCAAGAATTTCTTCTGCTATCTCCTTCAGTACCCTGGGGTGTAATTCATCTGGACCTGGAGACTTGAATTCATTTAGGTTAGCTAAGTGTTTCCTCACTGTCTTTCTGTTTATAGATATCCTGGATTCTTCTATTCCTTTAATAGGACAGTGAAGATCAGTTGATGTTACATTTCCTTTCTGAGAGAAAACAGATGCAAAATAGGAATTTAAAAGTTCAGCCTTCTCAACATCCTGACTTACCATTTCATCATTTTCATCCTGTAAAAATCCTATAGCATCTTTGACTTTTCTTTTACTTTTGACGTATCCCCAAAATCCTTTTTTGTTGCTTTTGACGTCACTTGCAAGCCTTAATTCATTGTCAGCTTTAGATAATCTGATTTGTGCCCTGCAGGTTCTGCAGACGGCATTATATTCTTCTTTAGATATGCCTCCCTCTTTCCATTTGATAAACATTTCTTTTTTCCTTTTTAGCATGTGTTTAAGTTCTGTGTTCATCCATCCTGGTTTCCTTAAATGCTTCCCATTCTTCCCTCTTTTCGGAATTGTTAACGATTGTGCTTTGAGAATCTCATTTTTCAAGATTTTCCATCCTTCCTGGACATTTTTGTCCTTAAGGATATCCAGCCATTGGATCCCTCCAATTCTCTTTCTGAGTTCCTTAAAATCTGCCTTTCTGAAATCTAACCTTGACGTCTGAGTCTTCACAGGTCTTCCTCCTCTTGTTATCCAAAATTCTAAAATAGCATGGTCACTACCTCCTAGGGTCCCAGCCACTCTTACCTCCTCCACCATTTCCTCCCTGTTTATGAGGATTAGATCCAAGGTAGCAGATCCCCTTGTTTTCTCCATTACCTTTTGGAAGATAAAGTTGTCAGCAAGAGAGGATAAGAATTTCCTGGACCTGTTAGTTTTGCCTGAGAGAGATTCCCAACAAATGTCTGGATAGTTGAAATCTCCCATGACCACTATGTCATATTTTTTTGAGAACTTGGCCATTTGATGCATAAAGAGTTCATCCATATCTTCAGCTTGCACAGGCGGCCTGTAGTAAATGCCTACAATGGTGTCCTTTCCATTGTTCTGTCCTTGTATTCTTACCCAAACAGTTTCCACAGAACTCCCAGTCTCTGAAGCGTCAATCTCTGTGCAGATATACGCTTTTCTAACATACAATGCAACACCTCCTCCTCGTTTATCAAGTCTGTTTCTTGCAAATAAGTTGTAACCTTCTAGCCTTGTTGTAATACTATTGTAGGAACTCGAGGATTCTGATAGCGTGGGGCAATGAACAATCAGAGACGGGTTTCTTTGAATGCAAATAATGTATTTGTGAAACAGCAAAACACCCAAAAACAATATTCAAACAACCCGTAGTGACATGCAATGAGTCCATATATATATACACAAGTCCAGTTATATGAATCCGGATATATAAGTCTTTGAACCTCTATAGCGAGGGTGGTAAAGTTCTTACGACGGAGTCCTCACACAAATGTGACCACAAGGTAAGTCTGATGCACAGATAACGTGGCTGGATTTACACACTGCTGGTGTGTGAAGAGTCAGATCCAGGTATGAAGAAAACACAGGGAAGTCCAGGAACAAGTTAATCTCAGTTGTGGCTTAATTCAGTGAAGTCCAACAACAAGTTCATATGTCAGTAAGGTTCCAGTAACAGTTCCAACAGCTCTCACCAGAGGTAATGCACAAAGGGTTAAACAGCAACAGTTCAGAAACACAGTTCTTATCAGATGGAGTGAACCAAGGGTTAAATTCCCAAGTCAACAGTTTAGTGATAACACAGTACTTTGTGCAACTTACATATGCAGAGAATGTCCAGAGCCATGGGTAGAAACTGCTGTGGCTGAGAAACACCTGAAGATAAGGCTATGCACTTTCCTAGTAAACACACAAAAGATCTGTGAGGAACAAAGCAGCTGGGTTGCAGGGAAACGGAAGCAGAATATTCCAGCAGTGAAGCCAACACCTGAGCCAGGCTTTAAACAAACGAACAGGAAGTAGGGCACACAAAACAGCAAACTCCATTTTAACAAAGGGCAAAATCATTGACAAAGTTACCTAGAAAACCTGGAATACTGACATTACTCCCCCCTAAAGACGGCCTCCGGACGGTCCTGGACCAGGCCTGTCCGGGTATCTCGATGAAACTGAGCAATCTTCAGAGGCGCATTGATGTTACTTACTGGTTCCCAAGAATCATTTTCAGGAGAGTAACCTTGCCATCTAACTAGATACTGAAGCCGGTTTCTATGAAGTCTCGAATTAACAATATCCTGTACCACGAATTGTTCTTCGCCATCAACCAACACTGGTGGAGGGGGAGGTACGATACGTCCCTGAAACGTGTTAGGAGAGACTGGTTTTAATAAGGAAACATGAAATACTGGGTGTACCTTTAAAGTCCGTGGTAGCTTCAACCGACAGGCAACAGAGCTCACAATCCCAGTGATCTTGAATGGACCGATGAATTTCTGTCCCAGTTTCTGCGAAGGAACACCCAATTTTAGATTCTTGGTGGACAACCAAACTGAGTCTCCTACCTTATACATAGGTGCTGGTTTCCGGAATCTATCGGCCGACTTCTTGTAACGCTCCTGTGCTGTGGTCAGGGAGTCCTTCAAACTTCAAGATTACGTTGCAACGCCGTCACTCTGTCTTCAACCGCTGGTACCGAAATCGTAACCGGGGACCTAGGCAAAATACTTGGATGATAACCCAGGTTGGCAAAAAAAAGGTGTTACCTTCGTGGAACTGCTTTGGGAGTTGTTGTACGAAAATTCCGCTAGAGGAAGTAGCTTCAGCCAATCGTCCTGCAAATGACTGACGTAACAGCGTAGATATTGCTCCAAGGTTTGATTTGTCCGTTCGGTCTGCCCGTTGGTCTGAGGATGGTATGCAGAAGACAAGCAAACATTAATGTGGAGCGCAGAACAAAATCCTTTCCAAAATCTAGAGGTAAATTGTATTCCTCGGTCAGAAATGATGTCATCTGGTACCCCATGCAGCCGGAAAATGTTCTGGATAACTAGATCTACTGTCTCTGTAGCTGAGGGAAGACCAGCACACGGAATGAAATGAGCAGCTTTCGTTAAACGATCTACTACCACCAAAATAGTATTTTTACCACCAGAGGTGGGTAACTCCACAATAAAGTCCATTGAAATAGACCCCCAAGGGCGAGACGGTACAGGTAGCGGTTTAAGAAGACCAGTAGGTGAAACGCGAGGAACCTTGTACCGGGCACAAACTTCACAAGAGCGGACATAGTCATTCACATCCTTCAAGCAGGTAGGCCACCAAAAAAAACGAGTTAACAATTCCTGCGTCTTCTGTACCCCCCTATGACCAGCCAATTTAGAGTCGTGGACCAATTTGAGAACTCGAAGTCTTACAGCCTCTGGGACATAAATACATCGATCTCTAAGCCACACACCATTCCGAAGGACAAGATTCACATTGTCAGGTGGAGCTGCAAGAAATACGTCACCGTCATAGGCCAGCTTGATCTCCTGCCACAAGTCCCGGTTCCGGAGCACTCCAACGAAATTGGCCTCCGACAAGATGGTCTTCGACGGGGTCCCAGGCACGGAATCCACGGTATGGATTCGGGATAATGCGTCAGCTTTCCCATTACGTGAACCTGGGCGGTACGAAATAATAAAATTAAACTGGTTCAAGAACAAACTCCACCTAGCTTGTCGAGGAGAAAGACACCTGGCAGACTTAAGGAATTCCAAATTGCGATGATCCGTGAGTACTACTACCTGCTGAGTTGCCCCTGCAAATGGTGTCTCCATTCCTTAAAGGCAGAAATAATTGCCAAAAGTTCCTTATCTGCCACATCATAGTTAAGTTCTGCAGAAGATAACCTACGAGAGAAGAAGGCACACGGGTGCAGCAAACCTTTGTCTCCGGTACGTTGTGAGAGGATAGCTCCCAATGCACAGTCAGACGCGTCCACCTCCACGATAAAAGGCTGTGCAGGATCCGGATGCATCAATATTGGAGCCGTGGTAAAACAACCCTTCAGGCGATCAAAGGCTTCCTGAGCTTGCGAAGACCATTCAAACTTCTTCCCCTTCTTGGTGAGGAGAGTGATGGGACGGACAATTTCTGAAAAATTTCGGATAAACCGTCTATAAAAGTTAGCAAAGCCAATGAATCGTTGTACCTCCTTAATGTTTCCTGGTACCGGCCAGTCCAAGATTGCCTGGATCTTGCTGGACTCCATATTCAATCCCTGAGGCGAGATAACATAGCCTAAAAATTGAATTTCAGAACAATGGAACTCACACTTTTCGAGTTTGATGTACAAATGATTATCTCTCAAACGTCTAAGTACGGTCTTGACATGTTCCTGATGTTCCTGTAAGGAGTCAGAAAAGATTAAGATGTCATCAAGGTAAATTACCACATATTGGTCCAATAAATCCCTGAAAATGTCGTTGGCTAAATGTTGAAAAGCAGCAGGAGCGTTACAGAGTCCGAATGGCATCACCAAATATTCAAAATGTCCATACCGGCATCTAAAAGCTGTCTTCCATTCGTCTCCGGGCCGTATACGGAGTAAATTATATGCCCCACGAAGATCTAATTTGGTAAATACCTTGGCCTGGCGAACTCTTTCCAACAATTCTGGAATTAGGGGCAACGGGTACCTGTTACGAATGGTTACCTTATTTAACTCCCGATAGTCAATGCAGGGTCTTAGAGTACCATCCTTCTTCTTTACAAAGAATATTGGAGCTCCCGCTGGTGAAGAAGATGGTCGGATAAACCCCTTGGCTAAATTCTCATCTATATACTCTCGTAAAGATTTTAATTCCGGAGCCGCCAACGGGTAAACATGGCCGAAAGGAATCGCTGCTCCAGGAAGCAATTCTATGGGGCAGTCATACGGTCTATATGGGGGAAGTTGATCTGCCTTCCTTTTATCACAAATGTCTGAGAATTCCTGATATATCAGAGGGAGAGTAGGTACCTGTATCACCTCTTCCAAGTTCTGGGTAACTGGAGCCGCTACAGTTGGACTGATGGTAGAACTGCACTTCGGGAGAAAGGTTATCGCCTTGGTTTCCCAATTGATGATTGGATTTTGTGACCGTAACCAGGGAATTCCTAAAATTACAGGAAAATGAGGAGAAGATATTAACATGAATGAAAGTGTTTCTTGATGGTCTGGTTCCATCTTACACTCCAGAGGCACTGTCTCCCGATCTACTGGTCCAGAAACTAATGGGGAACCATCCACCGTTTCCATAGTGATTGGTGAAGCTCTTAGTTGTGTCTTTATACCATGTTCCTTTGCAAAAGAAGAATCCATGAAATTCCCACCTGCTCCAGAGTCTATCATGGCAGAACTTGATATCCACTGTTCCTCCCACTGAATCTGTATAGGAAGAGAACAATGTGAATATTTCTCCCCTTGATCTTTAGGGGAAGTCGGCATCAGTATTGGGGGAAAAACCGCATCTAGATGTAGACTGGTTTCCGAAACTTCAGACTCAGCGTCTGTGTTATCATAATCCCCTACTACCGCCAACACCTTGTTGGGTCGCCTAGGACATTTAGGACAATTGATGAGGAAATGGTCCGATTGACCACAATAGAAACATAAGCGCTCACGGAGACGGTGTTCGCGGCGTTCATTATTCTCACGTCTCTGCAGTGAGTCCACCTGCATAGGCACCTCCTCAGCCTCTCGCGGGTTTTTGCCTGTGGTTTCCCTGGACGGAAGAGAGTAATTAGTAATGCGATTTACAGCGGCCCATTTTTCTTGTCTGCGTTCAGTTAAACGGATATCAATACGTACACAGTGCTGTATAAACAATTCAAACTCCTGTGGAGACTCTGAACGAGCTAGCTCATCCTTGATTGCATTTGACAAACCTTTTCTAAAGATTGGTAATAAAGCATTGTTTTCCCACTGGGTGTCCACCACTAACCTTTTAAATTCAGTAACATATTCTATGACTGACCGTTTCCCCTGGCGTAAGGAAAGCAAGGCAGATTCAGCGGTAGCACGGCGGTTGGGATCGTCGAACATTTGCGCCATGGCTGCCAGAAAATTGTCCAAATTATTTAGACGGGTATCATGACTTTCAACCATAGGATTTGCCCAAGCCAGTGCACGTGATGTCAACAACATAATAATACATAGAACCTTAGATCTATCAGACCGGTAGTAGGAGGCATGTACATCAAAAAATAATATACATTGATTAACAAACCCACGGAATTGACTTCGGTCACCATTAAAACGGAATGGAGGCAATTTGGGCATACTGGTGGATGAGGTAGGCTCAGTAGGTAAGGCCTCCAGGACTCCTAACCTAGAACGTAGATCTTGGAGAGCCTGACCAAACCCTGTGCATTGTGGTTAACCCGAGACTCCAAGTCTCTAATCTGATTGAGTGCAGCCGCCACCTCCTGCTGCAAGGAGTTAACTATGGTGAACAATTTGTCTGCCCGTGTCTCCGTCATTGCCCCAGCAGAATCCTCTTTTTTAGGCTGGAATATCCTGTAATACTATTGTAGGAACTCGAGGATTCTGATAGCGTGGGGCAATGAACAATCAGAGACGGGTTTCTTTGAATGCAAATAATGTATTTGTGAAACAGCAAAACACCCAAAAACAATATTCAAACAACCCGTAGTGACATGCAATGAGTCCATATATATATACACAAGTCCAGTTATATGAATCCGGATATATAAGTCTTTGAACCTCTATAGCGAGGGTGGTAAAGTTCTTACGACGGAGTCCTCACACAAATGTGACCACAAGGTAAGTCTGATGCACAGATAACGTGGCTGGATTTACACACTGCTGGTGTGTGAAGAGTCAGATCCAGGTATGAAGAAAACACAGGGAAGTCCAGGAACAAGTTAATCTCAGTTGTGGCTTAATTCAGTGAAGTCCAACAACAAGTTCATATGTCAGTAAGGTTCCAGTAACAGTTCCAACAGCTCTCACCAGAGGTAATGCACAAAGGGTTAAACAGCAACAGTTCAGAAACACAGTTCTTATCAGATGGAGTGAACCAAGGGTTAAATTCCCAAGTCAACAGTTTAGTGATAACACAGTACTTTGTGCAACTTACATATGCAGAGAATGTCCAGAGCCATGGGTAGAAACTGCTGTGGCTGAGAAACACCTGAAGATAAGGCTATGCACTTTCCTAGTAAACACACAAAAGATCTGTGAGGAACAAAGCAGCTGGGTTGCAGGGAAACGGAAGCAGAATATTCCAGCAGTGAAGCCAACACCTGAGCCAGGCTTTAAACAAACGAACAGGAAGTAGGGCACACAAAACAGCAAACTCCATTTTAACAAAGGGCAAAATCATTGACAAAGTTACCTAGAAAACCTGGAATACTGACACTTGTATTCCAATCATGTGTATCGTCCCACCAAGTCTCAGTGATTCCAATGACATCAAAATTTCTTCTCCTGCGTTAGTAGCTCCAGTTTCCTTGTTTGTTGCCCATGCTTTGTGCATTCGTATAGAAACACTTTAGTTTGTGATTGGTTTCTCTTTCTTCAATATTTTTATTATGTAGATTTTTTTGTCTTTGTTCTTCCCCTTCACTTCTAATAGCAGAGTTCTCAATAGCATTTGTCAGGTGTATGACTTTTGCTGGCGTTTTGCTTCCCTTCCCACATTGTTCTAGTTTAAAGCTCTCCTGATGAGTGTAGCAAGGCGACTTCCAAATACATGTTTTCCAGTCTTCGTAAGGTGCACCCCATCTCTAGCAAGTAGTCCATCGTACAGGTAATTCACTCCGTGATCCAGAAATCCAAATCCTTGCTGACGGCACCATCGACGTAGCCAGTTGTATTTACATGCTGATGTTGCTAATCTATATGTTGTCTATATGTAGAGTGTTGTTCTTTTAAGAATAGTTTACTGACATCGTACACATATCATAAGACCGCGTGACATTTTCACTGGCCCATAAAATTATTCCCAGTTGCCATGGATCCAGTAGCCCAGCTGGCTCTGCAGTTGCAGGGATTATCCATGGAGCTGACGGACATTAAGTCCAAAGTTTTGTCTCCCTCGGAGCAAACCAGATTTGAACCTAAAGTAGCTCTCCCGGACAGGTTCACTGGTGGGCGAGACAAATTTTTTACCTTCAGGGAAGCATGTAAATTGTATTTTCGGCTTCGGCCTCGATCATCAGGGAGTGAAGAGCAGAGAGTGGGAATTGTTATCTCGCTCCTACAAGGGGACCCTCAATCCTGGGCCTTCTCCCTTCCTCCGGGATCCCCGGCTCTACAGTCAGTAGATCGATTTTTTACTGCCCTGGGATTGGTATATGATGACCCAGATCGGGTCTCTCTTGCTGAGACAAAATTACGTAAGATACAGCAGGGAGATCGTCCGGCGGAGGAATTTGCTTCTGAGTTCCGTAGATGGGCCACAGATACTCAGTGGAATGACCCAGCTCTTAGGAGCCAGTTTTGTCATGGGCTTTCTGACAAATTAAAGGACGTTTTGGCTCAGTATGATTCTCCTCCATCACTGGAGGCTGCTATGGCCCTAGCTATCCGTACTGATAGACGGCTCCGGGAGAGGTGCGAGGTAACTCCGCCCCCTGTTGTTGCTCCACCTACTACTAAAGTCCCTTATGTTGAGGTTCCCCTTGTCTGTTCGGAGGAGCCTATGCAGTTGGGAGGGACATCATTTCGTAGGAGGGGATTGGCGGTACGCCGCAGGACTAGAAGGTGTTTCTTCTGCGGGAAAGAGGGACATTTTGTTGGGGGATGTCCATCCCGTGCCTTGTTGAGCAAAAAGTCGCCGGAAAACTGTTAATCCCAGGTTGTGTGGTGGACGACAACCTGGGAGTATGTATTTCGTCCGCTAGTTCTTCTCAGTTCCTTGTACCAGTGGAGGTGGTGGTTGGTACGAGAGTGGAGAGATTTTCTGTTCTTCTTGATAGTGGGTCCGGGGCTAATCTGGTTGACGCTCAGTTTGCTCAGGCTCAAGGTATGCATCTGAGTGTATTGGTCAAACCGATCCCTATATTCTCCATTGACGCCAGGCCTCTCGGCCAAGGTAGCTTTGTTCATGAGGTTCATAACATTGACCTTCGGGTAGGGGCAATACATAGGGAACTATTATCTTGTTATGTGTTGGAGGGTCTACCTACTCCTATTGTGTTGGGACTTCCTTGGTTGGTTAAACATAACCCTGTGATTAATTGGCAGTCCAGAGATATAAGCCAATGGTGGGAGTTTTGCAAAAGTAACTGCATGAACACAGTCATCAGTGCGGTCGTGCCTAGTACTTTGCCTCCTTTTTTGGAGGACTTTGGGGATGTGTTCTCTGAGGAGGGGTGTCAGGAGTTGCCTCCTCATCGCGTGTATGACTGCTCTATTAATTTACTTCCTGATGCTAAGTTACCTAAAGCTAGGTTATATAACCTTTCTGGTCCTGAGAGGCAGGCTATGAAGATTATATTTCGGAAAGTCTGGCCAAAGGGCATATTAGACCTTCATCTTCTCCAGTGGCCGCGGGGTTCTTCTTTGTGAAGAAAAAAGATGGAGGCCTACGCCCTTGCTTGGATTTCCGCGAACTTAATCGGATTACTGTTCGGGATCCGTATCCACTCCCTCTGATTCCTGATCTCTTCAATCAAATTGTTGGCGCCAAATGGTTCTCTAAATTGGATCTCAGGGGGGCGTATAATCTGATTAGGATAAAAGAGGGGGATGAGTGGAAAACGGCGTTTAACACGCCGGAGGGACATTATGAGAACCTTGTCATGCCTTTTGGTCTGACTACTGCACCAGCAGTATTCCAACATTTTGTTAATGACATTTTTCGTCATCTGGTGGGGCTGTTTGTGGTCGTATATTTGGATGACATTTTAATTTACTCACCAGATCTTGTGTCTCACCAGGAGCATGTGAGACAGGTGTTGCAGATCTTGCGAGACAATAAACTATACGCCAAACTGGAAAAGTGTGTATTCGCCGTACAGGAACTTCAGTTTTTGGGTTTCTTGGTGTCAGCCTCCGGTTTCCGTATGGACCCTGAAAAGGTGAGAGCAGTGCTTGAATGGGATCAGCCAGAGGATCTTAAGGCTCTGCAGCGTTTTCTGGGGTTTGCTAACTACTACCGGAAATTTATTTGTAATTTCTCATCTGTTGTCAAACCTCTCACTGACATGACAAGAAAAGGGACGGATTTTTCTAAATGGTCGGACAAAGCTTGCCAAGCTTTTTCCTCTTTGAAAAAATGTTTTGCTTCGGCACCCGTTCTCATCCAACCAGATGCATCACAGCCGTTCGTTGTGGAGGTGGACGCGTCTGACGTAGGGGTGGGTGCAATATTGTCCCAGGGTCCGTCCCCTGGTAAATGGCATCCGTGCGCTTTCTTTTCTAAAAAATTGTCGTCCGCCGAAAGGAATTATGATATCGGCAATAGGGAACTTTTGGCCATTAAGTTGGCTTTTGAAGAATGGCGTCACTTTTTGGAGGGGGCAGTCCACCGGTCACCGTCATTACTGATCACAAGAACCTGCTGTATTTGGAATCTGCTAAGCGTCTGAATTCCAGACAAGCTCGATGGTCGTTGTTTTTTACCAGGTTTAATTTTGTTGTCACTTATCGCCCTGGATCTAAGAATGTTAAGGCGGATGCCTTGTCTCGCAGTTTCCCAGGGGCCGGGAAAATGGATGACCCGATTCCTATCCTTCAGGAGGGGGTGGTAGTGTCGGCTGTATGTTCTGAGCTTGAGGAGGAGGTGTTAGAGGCTCAGGGGGACGCCCCTGCAGGACCTCCAGGGAGACTGTTTGTCCCAAATCAGTTGAGACAAAAGGTTATTGAGGCACATCATAATTCTGCTTTAGCAGGACATCCAGGGAGTAAGGCTACTTTAGATCTCCTTTCTCGCCGGTTTTGGTGGCCTAACGTTAATAAAGATGTTTTAACTTTTGTCGCGTCCTGTGGGGTTTGTGCTCGCTCTAAGACCCCTCATACCCGTCCGTCTGGGACCCTCTTACCCTTGAAACTTCCGGAGCGTCCATGGACTCATTTGTCTATGGACTTCATCACGGACCTTCCTCAGTCGTCAGGGAAGACTGTCATACTGGTGGTTGTTGACAGGTTCAGTAAGATGGCACATTTCATTGCTCTTCCTGCCCTCCCTAATGCTAAAACTCTGGCGCAGGTGTTCATTGGGGAGATTGTGAGACTTCATGGGTTGACTTCTGATGTGGTGTCAGATAGGGGGTCTCAGTTTGTGTCCAAGTTTTGGAGGGCATTTTGTTTACGTCGGGGGATGCAATTGTCATTTTCCTCGGCTTTTCATCCGCAGACCAATGGTCAGACAGAGCGTCTAAATCAAAGCCTAGAGACTTATCTTCGGTGTTTTGTCTCAGAGAACCAGGAGGACTGGTCTTCTTTCTTGCCTCTGGCAGAGTTCGCTCTTAACAACAGGCGGAGCGAGTCCACTGGTAAGTCCCCATTTTTTGGGGCATATGGTTTTCATCCCCAGTTTTGTACATTCAATGGGGGGGGCCCTTCTGGGGTTCCTGAGGAGGAGCGTTTCTCGTCGTCACTTGCTTCAGTGTGGAGAGGTGTATTGAATAATCTGAGTGCTATGGGGAACCGTTATAAACGTATGGCTGATAGGAGGAGAGTTTCTGGTCCAGATCTTAATGTGAACGATCTGGTATGGTTGTCTACCAGGAATATAAAACTTAAAGTTCCCTCCTGGAAGCTGGGCCCCAGATTCATCGGGCCGTACAGGATCAGTTCCATAATTAATCCTGTGGCATTTCGTCTGGACCTCCCTCCTACGTTTAAAATTCATAATGTGTTCCACAAGTCATTACTTAAGAGGTACGTGGCACCAGTCATACCATCACCTCTACCTCCTCCTCCAGTGGTGGTCAATGGTAACTTGGAGTTTCAAGTGGCAAAGATCATTGACTCACGTCTGAATCGCCGGTCCCTTCAGTACTTGGTGCATTGGAAGGGGTATGGTCCAGAGGAGAGGACGTGGGTTCCTGCGTCTGACATTAACGCAGATCGTTTGGTGCGGACCTTCCACAGAACTCACCCGGGCAAACCTGGCCCTGAGGGTCCGGAGGCCCCTCGTAGAAGGGGGGGTACTGTCATGTGTGCATCGCCACGAAGATCGTCGCGGTTGCACATTCTGACTTCTCACAGCTGAGTTGCTGTTTCTTTGTGTTTGGCAGTTAGGGAGTTAATTCTGTCTGTGCTCGGTTCTGGGACTGGGTGCAGTTTCTTCCGGCTGCAATTAATTATTTGTTGATTGGTTTCCTTTAAATCTCTGGTTGTCTGTGTTGGGAGTTGCCAGTGAAATTCTTCATGCAGACCACAGATAGGATTGTATCTGTATAGACTTAAGTTAAAGAGCTCCTTAGTTGTTTTAAGCTCACCTTGCTTAGAGTTTAATATCCCAGATCATTTATGTTCCTTCTGTGTTTGAGTGTGTATGCAAGTCTGTGTTTTCTCCAGTCTGTCTTATATGTCTAATCTGTGTATTTAGCAGAGATCAGCCCATATCCCTTTGGTGGTAATCAGAATCCTTCTTAGGACTGATTACAGGGTTCAGGGACTGATAGGAGACAGGGTTAGGCTGGAGACTTGGACCTCTGAACCATTATCAGTACCTCCAAGGTGAGGGATTAGTTAGGACCCCAGTTTAGGGTCAGGTTAGACCCCGGTCCTCCTCTTTCCTGTGACAGTGTATCAAGTCCTCAAGATTAACCCTGAGTTCAACGGATATCGTGTCAGGTAAATCTATTCTATATTTACATGCTGATGTTGCTAATCTATATGTTGTATAGAGTGTTGTTCTTTTAAGAATAGTTTACTGACATCGTACACATATCATAAGACCGCGTGACACCGACACAAAGGGATTTTTGGGAGCGCTTACGTGGTGCATCGTTACCCCTTGGAGTGGTCTACTGGCTGCTGTTTTTGCTGCTGCATCGGCCATTGCGTTTCCTTTACTCACCTGATCAGTGCATCTGGTATGTGCTTTAACTTTTATGACAGCTACTTCTTTTGGTAATTGTAATGTATCAATTAACTGCTGGACTGCGTCAGCATTTTTAATGGGATGTCCTGCTGCCGTCAGGAATCCTCTAGACTTCCAAATTGGACCAAAATCATGAGCTATACCGAATGCGTATCCAGAATCTGTGTAGATGTTAACAATTCTACCTTCAGCTATCTTACAGGCCTCGGTCAGAGCCTTAAGTTCAGCCTCCTGGGCCGACTGATATGGGAGCATTGGTTCTGCTTTGATTACTGCATTCAGGGAGACGATGGCATACCTGGTGTGGAAGGTACCTGAGTCATCTTGGTGGCGAGATTCATCTACAAAAGATTCAAAATCAACATTAAGTCTCTCAGTTTCAAACACTGTGGGTAGGCCTGCTGTTTCCTGTGCCATAAGCTGAACACAATCATAAGGAATCTCCTCTCTTGGATCTTCTTTGTACAATACCGTACCTGGCCTCCCCCCTAGATCCGAGAGAGGCAACAATGTGGCAGGATTAAGTGTGGTACATCTCTGCAAAGAAACATTTGGAGGCATTAAAAGTGCACATTGCAATCGAAGGTGACGTGCAGTTGAAAGATGTGCCGGCTGCACCTGGTTCAGTATGGTGTATACATCATGAGGTGTAAGTACTGTCAGTGGATGATCAAGCACGATGTCTGACGATTTGTGGAGCAATAGTCCTACAGCATGTACTGCCCGTACACAGGACGGGGCACCTCTAGCCACTACATCTAGTCTTCCACTGAAATAGGCTACTGGCCTTTGATTATCACCATGCAATTGAATCAATACTCCTGCCGCGCGTCCCTGCTGTTCATGGAGATACAGGGTGAATGATACTTCATAGTTGGGGGTTCCTAGCGCTGGAGCTGCCACAATCCTGTTTTTGAGGGAATAAAAACAGTCTATACCTTCAGGAGTTAGTTTAAAAAGCACAATGGTGATACAGTCATAGGGAGGCTGCATGAGGATTGACACAGCATGTATCCACTGTCTGCAGTAGAAAATCAGTCTAAGAAATATCCTAAGAGCGGCAACATTAACAGGAATAGGAAAATTCTGTACAGCTTCTACAGCTTCTTTGCGAGCGCTGGTCAGATGTCGCGCCCCCCCCCGGTGTAATGCAATGTCCCAAAAAGATAACTGAAGATTTACAAAATTGCAGTTCATCCTTTGACGCTTTACAACCAACTTGGTACAGAAACAACATGAGTAATATTGTTGCAATACGACATTGTTTCCTGGAGGGGGCACAAATCAGTAAGTCATCAACATATTATAGAAATAACATTGGCAAAATCAATAACTGTAAACCAAGCAGCATCCTGAGATATCTGGAACAAAAGTGTATATATATATATATATATATATATATATTATATATTGTACCAGCCAATACATAGAGGGTTAAATCGGTAGCCGAAGGGGGAAGCTGAAGTTGGAATTTTTACTGTCAAGGCTGCTGATAAGGAACCTAGCTGCAGGCCTGCTGCCGAAGGTGGGGGATAGGTTTTAACTAAAACATCCCTTGCTACCAGTTTCTGTAATCTGCTGAGCTATAGCCATCTCTTGAGCTGAACTAAGAGGATACTGTCTCTGTTGGGGCAGGATTGCACCTGGCTTTAATTTGACCATGACTGGCTGCACCCTTAATCTGCCCACATCTGTTTTATCTGAAGCCCAGAAATCATGCGGTATCACACCTTCTAACATTGAAGGAAATTCATTTGTGTCCTCTATACTAGCAACTTCTAGCGACATAATTTTACAAAGAGTGCTCGGCTTCAGTCCTGGTGTCATAGTGACAGTTCCATCAGGATGATACTCAATATGTGCTAGCAATTGTGACAACACATCACTTCCTAAAGATTACATTGACCTCGTGGTGATACCATTAACTGTGTGTGTACAGTGGTTCCTTGAATTTGCAGGGGAATCTTTTTAGTGACGGGGAGCAGGATAGATGGAGAGTTATAAGGAGTCGCTATAACATGGTGGGAGAAATCACTTTCCCAAATGGCCAGTCCTCTTCTGTAATTACTGAATTGTCTGCCCCCGTGTCCACTTGGAACTCAACCTCATGTCCCCCTGGTGTTCACCTGCACTGTGCAATTAGGAGTGGGGGGTAAGGAGACAAGGGGGTTCATGTGCAAGCTACCTCTTTTTGCCTGCGCTAAATCATGTTGTACCCCTTGTGCTATTCTGGCTAGATCCTCTGCTTTAACTGATCTCCAATCCGGTCTACTTACTTTCAGCTTTCTGTCACTTCCTTTCCCATTCATGTATGCACTTGCTAGAACCCTCTCACTAGTCTTGTTTTCTGGGACAAAACCCATTTCTACCCAAGCTTTTCTTAGAGCCCAGAAATAATCTTTTGGCTCTTCTTCCTTTCCCTGAACTAGTGTAATTTCCTTTCTCTGCCTGTCTATCCTTACATGTTTTTTTTTTTTTTCAACACTTCTGTAAACATACCCCCTGCTTCTGCGTCATTGACTTCTGCATTATCAGGTCTGTTCCTACCAACATAACACTTGTATGTCTCATCTATCAGTCTATCGTATCTAGCTTCAACTACCAATTTTCCTTCTTCTGTGTTCCATCCCACATCTGACCAATAATAACAGTTTTCATTCCCTGAGCGGGTGACACAGAGATAAAATGTCCCTTTCCCCCAAGTCTGGTGCGCTGATCCCTTGAAATCATTTCTATCACAGTTGAATATTTAACAGAAATCAAACTTAAAGATAACCACAGGGGTTATAGTATTAACCCAGAAGTTAACCCCAAAGGTGGGCATGCTGGCACTACTGGAGATCAGGATGCAGCCCAAAAGGATATGTATATCAGAAACTTCATGACTGCTGACTAATCTTGTCCTTCTTGCAGTGGGAGGCGGGAATCCAGGTGCTCTTGCCCTCGAGCTTCAGGGCAGTAGGGGTGGTCAGGACCACAGTGTAGGGACCCTCAAATCTGGGCTGGAGACAGTCTCTTCTCACAAACTTTTTCACGTACACAAGGTCACCAGGCGAGAAGTCGTGCACCGTGTCATCTGTGGATTCTGGGAGAGAAGCAGACACTGTAGAGTGGGTGTTAGTCAATTCTTTAGACAAAGCAATCACAAATTTTACCACTTTATTATTAATTTCAGATAGCTCCTGGTGCCTAATTTCTTCTATCTTGGGAGGGGCACCCACTGGGAACAGAGGTAGTGCAGTATCTTCCGGATTAGGAACAGAGGCAGGGGCTGAAGGACCAAGCCCTGGGACAGGGGCCTCAGCGACGGGGACTAAAACCTTTTCCGGTTGTCCGGGTGGTTGGTAGTAGGTGCCGGAAGGCGTCAGGAGGGGATATAGGCGTGACTGGGTGGTTCCGGGTGTCCCAAGATGGCCACTGGGTGTCCCAAGATGGCCGCTAGGGGAAGTGGGAAGGGCGTTGTCTGGGGGCGTCCCACTATTGGGTATGGAAGGGGCAATGGGCTGGGCATTACACCAGGGGCGACCCGCCCCACAGACACGGCAGGTCTCCGCCCAGGGCGGATTCTGTTCACCACATGCACTACAAGTCCAACCTCCCTTTGTTCTGAGATCAGTGCCATTATAGGGTGGTGGCTGGGAACTTGGCACAGTGACAGGCATGAGGGGTACAGCAGCCATTTTAGTTACATCAACAAGATCACATGCAGAGCATTTCACATATCCGAACAAAGGCTTGGCACCTTCTGAACCTCCTGCACCATCTACTTCCTTCCAGCCCTCAACTTTCAAATCATTTGCTACTCTGAGATGTGCCTGAGCCTGATGCAGGAGTCCCTCATCACCCAACTTTCCTTTCTTCTGTCCTACATAATCTTTTCCGCACTGAAGACTGGAGTCTCCTTGTACTAGGCAGACCCATCATCTTATACAAACTTCTCACATTTTTAACAGCCTTATTGCCATCCCGTGACTGAACGAGCTCACAGACCCCCACAGCACCACCCTCTAACTTATGAGGTCTTTCAGATCTAAACATACGCATCATGATTTAACAAAGTGCAATGGTCTGTTGCGACTCAGACCACCGATGCCGCTGGCAGGTCACCACCCGTCAACGTGGAGCCCTCCTCAACACACTGACAAGACAGAGAGTCCTCCTCAACCTATCCCTTCCCTAACCGTGGGTGATAACTTTACAGCACAGCTCACCGGAACACTGTAATACTTTCAGCGGGCCGTCTCCTTGTGAGACTCCCCTGCATTGGACAAAGAGCCCTCCTCAATTTGTCACTCACTTGGATCAGACAAAGAGCCCTCCTCAATTTGTCATTTAAGACAGAGAATCCTAATCAATCTGTCACTAACTTGGTAGACAAAGAGCCCTCCTCAATTTGTCATTGATAAGACAGAGAATCCTAATCAATCTGTCACTAACTAGACTATCATGTGCGTCTTTTACCCCACTCAACACTTCAAAAATCTAAAATTTGTCCCATCTTTATTCTAACAGTCACGGGAGACATCTATCTACATAAAGATACAGTGACCGGAGGAGGAGGAAGTGGTGTTGACACGAGCACGCGCAGACATGCGACGTCACTCGGTCTCACTTGCTGGTTCGAAGCGTGGCGTGGGATCGCCTTCGGTCTCACCACTCAACCGGTCACCCACCCAGACTCAAATCGACAATACAGCTAAGCCAACAATGACTGACACACAGGCAAGTGGGACGCATACAAAGTATATGATCCCAACTTACCGTGTTCAACGGAGGCTGCAGTCCTCGCACTCAGTCACCGCGGGCACCACCGCAAAGTCCTCAGGACGGGTCCGGACGGGCGGCGATCCACTGCCCCACGTTGCTAGGCGCCAATTGTCGGGGTCGTAACGACAAACCACTCGTCCTCCAGTCACTCCAAATTAGATTATGAGCATGTGGTACCAGTATAAGAAAGAGTCAGACAATCAGGCTGGTTCAATCTTAGAGCATGCTCCAAAATGGTGCTAGCAGGCACCCATCACAGCAAGTTCTGTTCTTTATTTTCACATACATAAGATTATCTACACAGGATGTCAGGGTGGAGTAAGAGATGGATGGGGGCGAGGAGGTAAGCCGTATATGTCCATATATGTACATGTCCAGCATCTGGCCATCTCTAATTGGTCCACATTCCATAGGTCTTGTATCCAGGCAGACTTTGGTGGGTGATGTAATCCTGGCTGATGCAGCGTTTCCTGTGGTTAAGTTTCATTTTCTAAGAATTGATACTGCTTTTCTTGTATATCACGTGGTTTCTCAGTTCCCAAAGGTGGGGGCATTTTAGTGGATCCAGTTCGAATTATTAATTAGTGTAGTACAGTGGTAGGACACAAGGTGGAGACAGACACCAGTGCATCATAGTTTAAGGCACAAAGGGAAACTTACTGTTTTCAACAAAGCAAAAGAAACTAGACAGTATAAAACAATAAATATATAAAAATATATATTTTGTCCCCGACACGATTACAGCGATACATCATTTATATCTTTTTTTATGTTTTGGCGCTTTTATACAATAAAAACTATTTTATAGAAAAAATATTTTTGCATCACTTTATTCTGCGAGCTATAACTTTTTTATTTTTTCGCTGATGATGCTGTATGGCGGCTCGTTTTTTGCAGGACAAGATGACGTTTTCAGCGGTATCACGATTATTTATATCCATCTTTTTGATTGCATGTTATTCCACTTTTTGTTCGGCGGTATGATGATAATGCATTGTTTTTTGCCTTATTTTTTTTTTTTTAATGGCGTTCACTAAAGGGGTTAACTGGTGGGACAGTTTTATAGGCCGGGTGGTTACAGACGCAGCGATACTAAATATGTGTACTTTTATTGCTTAGATTTTTTTTTATTCAAATATTTATTTATTGATGGAATACATCGATTTTTTTATGATTATTTTTTATTATTTTTTTAAATAATTTTACAATTATTTAAATATTTTTTATTTCATTCTTACTTTTACACTTTGTCCCCCTATGGGACACTCATTTCGTGTAGGTTGATCGCTTATATGGCAGGCAGATCTGCATGGCATATAAGCTGTCAGCGCTGCACTCTGTGCACACTGACCTCTGAGACTTCCTGACGTGCACTGCGCATGAAGTCTCTGAGCTCTGGTCACCCGGATGTCGTCATGGGAGCGATCGGGACCCCACGTCTGTTCCCGGAACGCTGCGATCGTGTTGGGGGTTAAAGTGCCGGGAGCGGTCCGTGACCGCTCCTGGCACTCAGTGCCGGGTGTCATCTGTGAGAATCAGCTGACACCCGGCCGCGATCAGCCGCACTCCACCGTGAGCGCAGCTGATCGCGTATCACGTACTATCCCGTCCATGGTCATACGGGCCTAGGGCACATGAACGGGAATGTCAGAAAGGGGTTAACGGAATTAACCTTCAGACGTACGTCCCTGGTAGAAAACCACACCTTGTCTCCCACCAGCAACTTAGGTCCCACTGATCGTCGCTTATCAGCAAAAGTTTATGTTTGCCCTGAGCCACTGCAATGTTCTTCTGTATCTCCCTCGACACCTCGTCCAACCGTTGAACCGCTGAATCAGCTCCTGGACACCCCTAATCCAGCGTGGAAAATTCACCAAAATGGGGGTGAAAACCGTAATTACAGAAAAACGGGGAAGTACCAGTGGACTGATTAACCCGATTACTGAATGCGAATTCAGCCTCCGTCAGTCAGGAGCACCAATCATCTTGCCGAGATGTGGCAAGAAACCTCAAAATTTGTTGAAGTGACTGGTTGGTTCTCTCCGTCTGCCCGTTGGTTTCAGGATGGTAGGCTGATGAGAAGGTCAAAACAATACCCAGTCTCTTACAGAAAGCCCTCCACAACTTGGACACAAATTGTACCCCTCTATCAGACACCAAATTCAGAGGCACACCATGCAACCGCACAAAATGCTCAATAAATAACTTGGAGGGGGCGTGTCCTGGCCACGATGGAGAGAGGAAGCTGAGCTGCAACTCCTGCTCCCTAGCACCACAAGGACCACTATAACTGGCCACCGCTGACAATTCTGAGAGTCCCTATGCCACCGAAGAAGAGGGGAACACAGCCCACACAAGATCTGGGCATTGCGGTGTCCCCCGCCGCAGATATTACCCGCTTTCTCCGCAGCGTGGGAAAACACACTGGGAGACGAGTCCCAGATAAGATGGCGACTGCAGGCAGCACAGACGCCCACACGGGCTCCCACATGAAAGGAGAGGAGGCACACCCAGCACTGGACATTATGAAGAGGTCACAAGAGGTGCAGAAGAGGGGAGGACTTGACATGGAGTCGACCTCAGGTAATAAATCTACCTCACATTCTACGCTGTGTAGCTCCGCTCTGCCCGTGAAACAGAGAGAAGTTTTTCAGGCAGCCCTGCAACCTTCAGAGGAGGGGGACGGACAGGAGCGAAATGGAAGAGAGAAGGAGGGGAAGGATCTGAGAGATAATCTGTGTGATCACACACTTAACATAGCACCTGCAGCTCAGGCACATAGCTGCGGTGGGCATCAGGAATATAATCCCCCATTAAATACTCATGCAAATCCTTGGGCCCTCCAGGGCAGATTGGATGGCTCCTATGTAGCACCTATTCATAACTGTACTGCACCTCCATGCGATATTACGCCTTTGACAGTGGAAAGAAACCTTCTGACTCCTGAACAGAACTGTAATCTCATTCAAATCACTCAATTTGATTCTATCACCTCTGTGGGGCCAACTGAGGAAGTGTGGAACGACTTTAAAGCCCGCATTGCAAATATACCGACCCAAGAGGAAATTGAGAAATGTGTATACAGGCTCGAGACATCCTTTAAGGCGGAAACGGCTGCCATCAGGAATAAGGTTTGGCATCTTAGTGATAGAGTCTCTAACTCCGAATCTGTCACTGATAATCTATCTAGACGTATGAGTATGTTAGAGAACCAAGTTACTGACCAGTCGTCCCATATGGAATATACGCTTGACCTCATGGAAGATCTCGAGAACAGGGATCGCAGAAATAATGTGAGAATTAGAGGGCTACCAGAGTCGATTCCGCCAGGAGACCTAGACGTGACTCTACGAGGCTTCTTAAACTCCATCCGTAATGTTTCTGCGGACTCACCCCTCGAATTTGATAGAGCTCACAGATCCTTGGGACCCCCACCACCCGAGGGAGCGAGGCCACGGGACGTTATATGCCGGATCCACCATTATAAAACAAAAGACGAAATGTGCTCGAGGGCCCGGGCGCATGAACCTCTGTCGTTTCAGGGTCGTCCCATACAGATTCTTGCTGACCTCTCCTGATGTACCCTATTGAAAAGAAGAGCCCTGCGACCTCTACTAGATGTCTTGCGTACCCATGATCTCTCATACTCATGTACTATCCCATCCGAGAGACATTCCTGACTTTCTCAATCAATTGGAGATCTCAGCTCCTAATATCACCATTGCGGATGTGGAGCCCAGCTTCGCTCAGTTCCACAAATCCTACAAGGGTGCATAAAGGATTGAACCACTAGAGGTCTCACTATGCATACACACACCTTTACCCTTCCTCAGACCACCAGAGGGAGCCCTGATAGCAATATAAAAAGGAGGGTGAAGATAGGAAGTAGAGACAGACCAGAGAGAGTAAAGAGAGAGCTGAGTGCAGAGTAGTTTAGTTTGGAGTCGAGCCTGCAGAGCAGAGTGGAGTTTGCAGTGAGAGACTCAATCGCTCAAGTTAGAGAGCAAGGAGAGTGCCGACGCTCTAAGAGCGGCAGAAGAGGCAGCCCACCAACTGCCAGTGTGTATAATCGTGTGAGGGCCCGAGTAGACCGAAGGCAAGAGGAGAGTAGCAAAGGGCAGAGGAGCCTAATCAGCTCACCCCAGCAAGTATATACCGGATTCCGGTTCCGAGCCTACAGGGATCTCCATGACCCAGTAGGAGACCACCGAATTTCCTGGAGCTGATACGTAACAGGGCCAGGAGTACGGAGTTCCGGCAAGCAGGGCCAGCAAGCAAGGACTGTGTACTTCAAGAGAAGGTCCAACCACAAGGTCAGCTGTTATGTTTCGGTAACTGAGGAGAAATAGCAAAAACGGTAATACACCAGAGAGGCTGGAACCTATTGGATTGCAGTAACCTGAACTAACCACACAACTAGAGGTAGCCGTGGAGCGTTCCTACGTTGATCCTAGACACCTTGTCACAGCCTGAGAGATAACTACACCTAAAGGCAGAAAGATGAAAGCTATCTGCCCCGGAGCAGATCCCCAAAGAAAATAGGAAGCCCCCAAACATGTAATGGCAGTTAGACAAGAAGAAAGCACGGACACAGACAGAAAATAGAATGAGCAAATGCTGGGGCCCAATCTGTCTAGACAGAAAAGTACAGGAAAGAATTCTGACTGCAATCCAACAAAAACCCTAAAAAATACCAACACTTCTGATTGCCAAAAAACCTGAGATCACACGATCTCATCCACCTAAATCAGATCTCTGGTGTAACAAACGCTATTCAGCAAATAAAAAGTAACAAAGGAGCAAAGCAAAAGTGCAGACAATAACGGAGCACAATTGCAGCGCCAGACCCCAAAAGGGGACAGGCTGCAGTCCACTGCAAGCAGCAAACCAGCAATGAAAATCAAACAGAGGAAAAAAAAAAAACAGCAAACACTTATCTGAAGGAGAGCAGGAACCTAGCAGTGCTTCAAGCAAGACCAGAAGGAACAATAGAACCGGCAAGGCTGCTGGGAACACAGGCAACTTATATCCTACCATTCAGCGCCAGCTGAAGGCCATTCATTAATCAGTTCATTACCCTCAGCAACCACCGGAGGGAGCCCCAGCTCAGAAGACGCCTCCAGCATATTCACAACAGTACCCCCCCTTGAGGAGGGGTCACCGAACCCTCACCTGCGCAACCAGGCCGATCAGGATGGGCTCGATGATAGGCACGGATAAGTCTCCCAGCATGAATGTCCGAAGCAAACACCAAAGAATTGTCCTCCTGACCATAACCTCTCCACTTAACCAAATACTGGAGTTTCCGTCTAGCAAAACGAGAATCCAATATCTTCTCAACCACATACTCCAAATTGCCCTCAACCAAAACAGGGTCGGGAGGTGCAGCCATAGGAACCACTGGTTCGACAAACCTCTTCAATAAGGATTTGTGGAACACGTTATGGATCTTAAATGTCCCTGGAAGAAGCAAACGGAAGGAAACTGGATTAATAATTTCCATGATCTTATAAGGTCCAATGAACCTTGGCTTAAATTTTGGTGATGCAACCTTCATAGGGATATTCCTTGAGGACAACCAAACCAAGTCCCCCACTTTAAAACGAGGACCATCAGTCCTATGCCGGTTGGAAAACCGCTGGGCCTTCTCCCGAGAGAGAGACAACCTCCACCACCTAGTCCCAAATCTGCTGCATACGCTGCACAATAGAGTCAACCCCCGGACAGACAGAAGCCTCCGCCTGTCCTGAAGAAAATCGAGGGTGAAACCCGGAATTGCAGAAAAATGGAGACAACAAGGTGGCAGAGCTAGCTCTATTATTAAGAGCAAACTCAGCCAAAGGCAAAAAAGAGACCCAGTCATCTTGATCAGCAGACACAAAACATCTCAAATAAGTCTCCAAGGTCTGGTTTGTTCTCTCGGTTTGTCCATTGGTCTGAGGGTGAAATGCAGAGGAGAAAGACAAATGAACACCAAGTTTAGAACAAAATGTCCTCCAAAATCTGGAAACAAACTGGACCCCTCTGTCAGACACAATGTTCTCCGGAATGCCATGTAACCGAACCACATGCTGAAAGAACAAAGGCACCAACTCGGAGGAGGGAGGCAACTTAGGTAATGGCACCAGATGTATCATCTTGGAAAACCTATCACAGATTACCCAGATAACGGTCATTCTCTGAGAGACAGGAAGGTCAGAAATAAAATCCATAGAAATATGGGTCCATGGTCTCTTGGGTACAGGTAATGGCATTAACAAACCACTAGAACGAGAGCAAGGCTTGGAACGAGAGCAAGTCCCACAGGACTGCACAAAGTCCCTGACGTCACGAGACAAGGTAGGCCACCAAAAGGAGCGACTCACCAAGTCTCTGGTACCAAAAATCCCGGGATGACCAGCCAACGCGGAACAATGAATCTCAGACATCACACTCTTTTTCCACTGGTCTGGAACAAACAACTTCCCAACAGGGCAGCGCTCAGGTTTATCCTCCTGACACCCGTCCAGAGTCAGTCTCAAATTGGGCAAAATGGCGGAAAGAACCACACCCATTTTCAAAATAACAGCAAGATCAGATAACTCAGGAAATTCTGTAAAGAAACTGTCACGCTGTCTCTGCATACAGGAGGACCGGGGTCTATGCTGACCCTAAGCTGGGGTCCTGACTAATCCCTCTACCTGGAGGTACTGTTGATGGTACAGAGGTCCAGGCCGCCAGCGTAACCCTATCTCCTGTGAATCCCTGACCACTGTAATCTAGTCCTGAGAAGGACCCTGATTACCACCACAGGGAACGGGAAGGTAACTGCCTACACACAGTATAAGACGAACGAGACAGTACAAGGGTAAAATAAAAGACACCTTGCATACAAAACTACCACTACAGAGGGAACACCAACGGGTAAGGAGATAAATAATAAAGCGAGGAGAGAGAAAAACCACAACAGGTAATCTTAGCTTTAGACTTCTCAATATGATCCGCACTGCTGGTCTGCATGAATGCTTTCACCGACACTTTCCTAGCAGACAGGTAGGTATTTGAAGGAATCCAATTATCGCAACATTAATTGCAGCTGAGCGAGGCTGGTCTTGTCCAGCACAGAGAGAGGGAGAATTAACTCTCTCACTGCCGAAAAACACTCAGCAGCAGAAACTCAGCTGTGAGAAGTCAGGGTGTGCAATCGCGACGATCTTCGCAGCGACACACCCGTGACAGTACCCCCCCTTCTACGAGGGGCCTCCGGACCCTCAGGGCCAGGTTTATCTGGGTGAGTAGTGTGGAAGGCCCGAATTAATCAGTCTGCGTTAATATCTGACGCAGGAACCCACGTCCTCTCCTCAGGACCATACCCCCTCCAATGAACAAGGTACTGAAGGGATCGGCGATTCAGACGTGAATCGATGACTCTCGACACCTGGAACTCCAAGTTACCATTGACCACCAGGAGGAGGTAAAGGTGAAGGTATCACCGGCGCCACATACCTCTTAAGCAACGATCTGTGGAACACATTATGAATCTTAAATGTAGGAGGGAGGTCAAGACGGAATGCAACCGGATTAATTATAGCACTGATCTTGTATGGCCCGATGAACCTGGGACCCAGTTTCCAGGAGGGAACCTTAAGTTTTATATTTTTGGTAGACAACCATACCAGATCGTTCACACTTAGGTCCGGACCAGACACTCTCCTCCTATCAGCCATACGTTTGTATCGGTTCCCCATAGTACTCAGATTATTCAGCACTCCTCTCCACACTGAAGCAAGTGACGACGAAAATCGTTCCTCCTCAGGAACCCCAGAAGAGCCCCCCCTATTGAAAGTACAAAACTGGGGGTGAAAACCATATGCCTCAAAAAACGGGGACTTACCAGTGGACTCGCTCCGCCTATTATTTAGAGCAAATTCTGCCAGAGGCAAGAAAGAAGCCCAGTCCTCCTGGTTCTCTGACACAAAACACCGGAGATATGTCTCCAAGCTCTGGTTCAGACGCTCTGTCTGACCATTGGTCTGCGGGTGAAAAGCCGATGAAAATGACAACTGCATCCCCCGCCGTGTACAAAATGCTTTCCAGAATTTGGACACAAACTGAGACCCCCGATCCGACACCACATTGGAGGGTACCCCGTGAAGCCTTACAATCTCCCCAATAAACACCTGCGCAAGAGTTTTAGCATTAGGAAGAGCAGGAAGAGCGATAAAATGTGCCATCTTGCTGAACCTGTCCACTACAACGAGTATGACTGTTTTACCCGAAGATGGCGGGAGGTCCATAATGAAGTCCATAGACAGATGAGTCCACGGACGCTCCGGGATCTTCAAAGGTAAGAGGGTCCCCGACGGACGGGTATGTGGGGTCTTAGAGCGTGCACAAACCTCGCAGGACGCGACAAAAGTTACCACCTCCCTATGTAAGTTAGGCCACCAAAACCGGCGCGAGAGGAGATCCTCAGTTGCTTTACTCCCTGGGTGTCCTGCCAAAGCTGAATTATGGTGTGCCTCGATCACCTTTTGTCGCAACTGATTTGGAACAAACAGTCTCCCTGGAGGTCCTACAGGGGCGTCCCCCTGAGCCTCCAATACCTCCTCCTCAAGCTCAGAGCATACTGCCGACACCACCACCCCCTCCTGAAGGACCGGAACCGGGTCCTCCATATTCCCAGCCCCTGGGAAACAGCGAGATAAGGCATCCACCTTAACATTTTTTGAGCCAGGACGATATGTGATGACAAAATTAAACCTGGTAAAAACAACGACCACCTAGCTTGTCTGGGATTCAGACGTTTAGCGGACTCTAAATATAGCAGGTTTTTGTGATCGGTAATGACGGTGACCGGGTGGACTGCCCCCTCCAAAAAATGACGCCACTCCTCAAAAGCCAACTTAATGGCCAAGAGTTCCCTATTGCCGACATCATAATTCCTCTCAGCGGACGACAATTTTTTAGAGAAGAAGGCGCACGGATGCCATTTACCAGGGGACGAACCTTGTGACAATACTGCTCCCACCCCTACCTCGGAAGCGTCCACCTCAACAATGAACGGCTGTGACGCATCCGGTTGAATAAGTATGGGTGCTGAAGCAAAACATTTTTTCAAAGAGGAAAACGCTTGACAAGCCTTGTCAGACCACTTTGAAAAATCCGTCCCTTTTTTAGTCATGTCTGTGAGAGGTTTAACTATGGACGAAAAATTACGAATAAACTTCCGGTAGTAGTTAGCAAACCCCAGGAAACGTTGTAATGCCTTAAGATCCTCTGGCAGATCCCACTCAAGAACTGCCCGCACTTTCCCAGGGTCCATACGAAAACCGGATGCTGACACCAGGAACCCTAAAAACTGAAGTTCCTGTACGGCGAACACACACTTCTCCCATTTGGCGTACAGTTTATTATCCCGCAAGATCTGTAACACCTGCCTAACATGCTCCTGATGAGACACAAGATCCGGCGAGTAAATTAACATATCATCCAGATATATGACCACAAACTGTCCCATTAGGTGGCGAAAGATGTCATTTACAAAGTGTTGAAACACCGCCGGGGCAATACTCAGACCAAATGGCATGACAAGGTTCTCATAATGCCCTTCCGGAGTGTTAAACGCCGTCTTCCACTCATCCCCCTCCTTCATCCTAATCAGATTATACGCCCCCCTGAGATCCAACTTAGAGAACCATTTGGCACCCGCGATCTGATTGAAGAGATCGGGAATAAGTGGGAGCGGATATGGATCTCGGACCGTAATCCGATTAAGCTCACGGAAATCCAGGCAAGGGCGTAGGCCTCCATCTTTTTTCTTCACAAAGAAGAACCCCGCGGCCACCGGGGAAGATGAAGGTCTAATATGTCCCTTAGCCAGACTCTCTGAAATATAATCCTTCATGGCCTGTCTCTCAGGACCAGAAAGGTTATACAACCTAGATTTAGGTAATTTGGCCCCAGGGAGCAAGTTAACAGCACAGTCATATTCGCGATGAGGAGGTAGTTCTTGACACCCTTTCTCTGAGAATACATCCTCAAAGTCCACCAGAAATGGAGGTAAGGCCCTAGGAGCGACCGCACCAATGACCGTCTTCATGCAGTTTTCATTACAGAATTCACTCCATTGGCTTATCTCTCTGGATTGCCAATTAATAACCGGGTTATGCTTAGTTAACCAAGGAAGGCCCAGCACTATAGGAGTAGGAAGACCCTCCAACACATAACAAGACAACAGTTCTTTATGTAACGCCCCCACTTGAAGATCTATGTTATGCACTGCTTGCAAAAAACTTCCCTGACCGAGAGGTCTGGCGTCGATCGAGAAGATGGGGACGGGTTTAGCCAACACACTCAATCGCATACCTTGAACCCGGGCAAAGCGAGCATCCACCAGATTAGCCCCGGCCCCACTATCCAGAAGAACAGATATCTTCTCAGTTCTCGCACCCACCACCACCTCCGCCGGTACGAGAAACTGAGACGAATTTAGGGACGAAATACTTACTCCCAGATTGCCGTCCACCACAAAATCTGGGATCAATAGTTTTCCGGCGACTTCTCACTCTGCAAAGGACGGGATGGACACCCCCCAATAAAATGTCCCTTTTTCCCACAGAAGAAACAACTTCTTGTTTTGTGGCGCCCCACCGATCCCCTCCCCCGGAATGATGTCCCTCCAAATTGCATAGGCTCCTCTGGACTGACCAGGGGAACCTCCGTATAAGGGACCCTTGAGGAAGGTGGAGTCATCACAGGGGGCGAAGTTACCCCGCACCTCTCCCGAAGACGTCTGTCAATACGAATAGCAAGGGCCATAGCGGCTTCCAGTGACGTGGGAGGGTCATACTGTGCCAGCACATCCTTTAATTTGTCAGATAACCCTTGACAAAACTGGCTCCTAAGAGCCGGGTCATTCCACTGGGTGTCCGTGGCCCACCTACGGAACTCCGAACAGAATTCCTACGCCTGCTGTATCCTACGTAACTTAGATTCAGCAAGGGAGACCCGATCCGGGTCATCATATACAAGACCCAGAGCTGCAAAAAACCTATCCACTGACTGGAGAGCTGGGGCGCCCGGGGAAAGAGCGAACGCCCAGGATTGTGGGTCTCCTTGTAGGAGCGAGATGACAATCCCCACCCTTTGTTCTTCACTCCCAGATGACCGAGGTCGCAGCCGAAAGTACAATTTACATGCCTCCCGGAAAGCAAAAAACTTGTCCCGGCCCCCCAGTGAATCTGTCAGGGAGAGCTACTTTAGGTTCAGGTCCGGCCTGCTCCGGGGGGTACAAAACCTTGGACTTAACGTCCGCCAGCTCCATGGACAAACTCTGCAACTGCAGAGCTAGACTGACTACTGGATCCATGGTGACTGGAGAAAATCTTTATGGGTCGGTGAAAATGTCATGCTGTCTCTGCATACAGGAGGACCGGGTCTATGCTGACCCTAAGCTGGGGTCCTGACTAATCCCTCTACCTGGAGGTACTGTTGATGGTACAGAGGTCCAGGCCGCCAGCGTAACCCTATCTCCTGTGAATCCCTGACCACTGTAACCTAGTCCTGAGAAGGACCCTGATTACCACCACAGGGAACGGGAAGGTAACTGCCTACACACAGTATAAGACGAACGAGACAGTACAAGGGGTAAAATAAAAGACACCTTGCATACAAAACTACCACTACAGAGGGAACACCAACGGGTAAGGAGATAAATAATAAAGCGAGGAGAGGAGAAAACCACAACAGGTAATCTTAGCTTTAGACTTCTCAATATGATCCGCACTGCTGGTCTGCATGAATGCTTTCACCGACACTTTCCTAGCAGACAGGCAGGTATTTGAAGGAATCCAATTATCGCAACATTAATTGCAGCTGAGCGAGGCTGGTCTTGTCCAGCACAGAGAGAGGGAGAATTAACTCTCTCACTGCCGAAAAACACTCAGCAGCAGAAACTCAGCTGTGAGAAGTCAGGGTGTGCAATCGCGACGATCTTCGCAGCGACACACCCGTGACAGAAACTCCTCGAGAGGGCATCCGCCTTGACATTCTTAGTGCCAGGAAGAAAAGAAACCACACAATTAAAACGTGTGAAAAACAAGGCCCACCTGGCCTGTCTAGGATTAAGACAAAAAAACCTGACTGGCACTTCCAGACTAATGTGAACTAGGTGCAAACCAAAGGGAGCTACCCCCATGTAAAACATACAAAAAAAGGCTGCACTCAAGCATACTAAAGCATGACAACATAGAATACATGAAATTTTGAATAGCAATATGGCTTTGGAGTATAAGGAAAAATTTGAGACGCTTAGTATAAACATTTGGCCAAACATTTTAAAGCCCACCAACCATCGTCAAGGTGGTCTCAATTCTGGTGAGTCCCTGACCTAATGTGAACATACCTCTATTAGGCTGATATCTGAATTTCTGGGTGAATATGCACCTCTGTCAGTAATGCCTGCATTTATGGATAAAGTAGGGACCTGGTGTAATTAAAATCACCACCTGGTGGGGGCGGAGTGCTCGGTCGGTTGGCCAAATGTTTATACTAAGCGTCTCAAATTTTTCCTTATACTCCAAAGCCATATTGCTATTCAAAATTTCATGTATTCTATGTTGTCATGCTTTAGTATGCTTGAGTGCAGCCTTTTTTGTATGTTTTACATGGGGGTAGCTCCCTTTGGTTTGCACCTAGTTCACATTAGTCTGGAAGTGCCAGTCAGGTTTTTTTGTCTTTTGAATGTTAGCTTACTGACCGAGCACTCCGCCCCCACCAGGTGGTGATTTTAATTACACCAGGTCCCTACTTTACCCATAAATGCAGGCATTACTGACAGAGGTGCATATTCACCCAGAAATTCAGATATCAGCCTAATAGAGGTATGTTCACATTAGGTCAGGGACTCACCAGAATTGAGACCACCTTGACGATGGTTGGTGGGCTTTAAAATGTTTGGCCAAATGTTTATACTAAGCGTCTCAAATTTTTCCTTATACTCCAAAGCCATATTGCTATTCAAAATTTAATGTATTCTATGTTGTCATGCTTTAGTATGCTTGAGTGCAGCCTCTTTTTTTGTATGTTTTACATGGGGGTATGTTGTGAATGAGTTTGAGATGAGTTCTGAGCAGAGGCTCCTTCTGGTGGTTACAAGCGGTGCTAGTGAAGATTGTGAGGACTGGGAATCAGGTGTTACTGACTGGTCTTATATAAGGGAGTCATTTTCCCATCAGGGTTGCCGGTGATCAATTGTTCTGGTCTGAATCCTTCATTCCAGTTTCCCTTGTAGCCTGCTGTGTCGTGTCTGCATCTCCTGCTTACAGATAAGACTTTTGCTTCTTTTGTGTTTGTGCTATATTTTTGCATTTTGTCCTGCACTTCTTTGGGGCCTTCAGGGTCCCCTCCGGGGGCTTCTGCCCTCTCAGTTTAGTTCAGCCACTGAGTTTTGTTCTTTTGCTTTTTCCAGTTTTTTCAGTGGCTGCTGTTTTTATTTTGTTACACCAGAGAACTAATTTAGGTGGTGGAGGTCGTGTGATCTCAGGTGATTTTGAAATTAGTAGAGTTGGTGCTTTTCAGGGTTTTCTGGGATTGCAGTAAGTACCCTTCCTATCCTTTTCTATTTAGATAGTTTGGGCCCCAGCGTTTGCTCATACTATTTTCTTTCTGTGTCAGTATTTCCTCTTGTCTAACCGCCATTACATGTTTGGGGGCTTTCTGTTATCTTTGGGGTTCTGCTCCGGTGCAGATAGCTTTCCTATTTCTATCTTTAGGTGTAGTTAGTTTCTCAGGCTGTGACGAGGCGTCTAGGACCAACGTAGGAACGCTCCACGGCTGCCTCTAGTTGTGGTGGTTAGTCAGGGTACTGCAATCTCATAGATTCCAACTGCTCTGGTGTATTGCCTTTTTTACCTGCACTCCTCAGCTACCGAAACATAACAGTATCACCGGCCTAAAAATTGAAATTGTATGGTACTCACAGAAGGAAAAAAAATATTGTGAAAGAAAAAAAGTTGTCAGAGTTGTCAGAGATATTTTTCTGTTTGTTGCATTTTTTTTTTCCTCTGTATCTCTGGGTGCTGGGGAGGATCTTTTCTCCCAATGGAGTTTGCACAGTTGTCTGGCCGTGTGGATCAGCTTGCCACTGAGGTTCAGAGTATTGCTGCATATCTTGCTAGGTTGCCTGTTGTGGAACCTAGGATCCCCATGCCAGATTTGTTTTTAGGGGATCGAGCTAAGTTTCAGAATTTCAAAAATAATTGTAAATTGTTTTTTGCCTTAAAATCTAAGTCCTCAGGAAACGCAGCGCAGCAGGTTCAAATTATTATCTCTCTCCTGCGCGGCGATCCTCAGGATTGGGCTTTTTCCCTGATACCTGGGGATCCTGTTTTGAGTGATGTTGATGCGTTTTTTCAGGCTTTGGGGTTATTGTACGATGAGCCTAATGTCACTGATCAAGCTGAAAAAACCTTGTTGGCATTAAATCAGGGGCTTGATGACGCTGAGTTATACTGTCAGAGATTCCGTAGGTGGGCAGTCCTGACCAAATGGAATGACGACGCTTTGGCGGCCCTTTTCCGGAAGGGTCTGTCAGATAATGTAAAGGATGTTATGGTGGGATTCCCTGTCCCCTCTGGTCTCAATGATTCTATGTCATTAGCGATTCAAATTGACAGACGTTTGCGTGAGCGGAGAAGTATGCGTGGAATGGTGTTGCCTTGTGAACCAGCTTCTGAACCCATGCAGTGTGATAGAGTGGTGTCTGGGGCACAGCGTCATGAGTTTCGAATGCGCAATGGGTTATGTTTCTACTGTGGTGATGCCTCTCATGCTATTTCAGTCTGCCCTAAGCGGGGAAGACGTTTTGCACGCTCAGTTGTCTTGGGTAGTGTTCAGACTAAGTTTTTATTAACTGTCACTCTGATATGCTCTCTGTCCTCATTTTCTGCTCAGGCTTTCGTTGATTCTGGAGCAGCTATTAACCTGTGGATTATGATTTTGCTAAACGTTGTGGGTTTCCCTTGATACCCCTACAGAAGTCTACTGGGGATCGATTCTACCCCTTTGGCTGAGAATAAACCAGAGTTTTCTACTCAGGTGATAATGAGGGTTGAACCTGATCACCAGGAGTGCTGCAAATTTTTGGTTCTATATAATCTGCATGACATTATCGTGCTGGGTTTCCCTTGGTTACAGTCTCATAATCCTGTTTTGGATTGGAAATCTGTGTCTGTAACCAGTTGGGGCTGCCAATGTGTTAATACCAACACTCCTGTTTTTTCTGCCTCCCCCAGGCTCAGGATGTTCCTGACTTTTTGTTTGATTTTTCTGATGTGTTTAGCGAAAGTAAATCTGCATCCTTGCCTCCCCATAGGAGCTATGACTGCGCTATTGAATTAGTGCCGGGTAGTAAATTCCCTAAAGGTCGCCTTTTTAACTTGTCTGTACCTGAACATGACTCTATGCGGTCTTATATCAAGGAATCATTGGAGAAGGGTCATATCAGACCATCCTCTTCACCCTTAGGTGCCGGTTTTTTCTTTGTGGCCAAAAAAGATGGTTCATTAAGGCAGTGTATTGATTATCGTCTCTTGAACAATATTACTGTGAAATATCAATACCCGTTTACCCTTGATTTCTGACCTGTTT
>JARQOD010005300.1:0-48848 GCA_033576555.1 Oophaga sylvatica | reverse complement strand
GCTACCCACAAAAAAAATTCACAAAAACGACAATGAAAAAATAAAAAAGGGGAACACCCCCCAACCCCCCCCAAAGGGGCCCCCGGCGAACCAAAAAACAATGCAGCAAAAAACAAAAATTCAAACCCATAAAAAAACTGAAATGTTTTTTAATAAAACAGGGCGAAAAAAGGAAAAGCAAAATTAAAAACAACCCCAGGAAAAACAATTGAAGGGAAAAGGACCAGGGAGGTAGCTCACTTATATCAGGCCATTGTACCACCTGAAAAAAATCGTCAGTTGGGTGGGGATTTTTGCTTAACATGGTTTTCAATACACTCAAAAAACCCCAAGGGTGTTTCAGCTCCGAATTTCCAACACATTCACAAAACCCCCCCCTTGAGATGGTCACCGAACCCCACGGTGCAGGGGGCCGTTCGGATGAGCTGGTGATGGCAGGCCCCATCTCTCAGAGAATGTCAAAGAAAACCCAAAATTTTTCCCTGCCCAAAAACCTTTCCCTTCCCAGGTCTGGGCTCCGCCTGCCAAACGAGAATCCAATATCTTCTATACATACCCAAAAATTCCCCCTCACCAAACAGGTCGGAGGCGCACCATGGGAAACCCAGGGGCTCTAAAAACCCTCTTAAAAAAAGGTTTGTGGAATCTTGTAAATTTTGAATGTTCCTGGAAAAAAAAAAGAAACGGAAAAAAGGGTTAAGAATTTCCACTTTTTTAAAGGTCCAAGAACCTTGGTTAAATTTTGGGGCGCGACCCAAAAGGTTTTTTTTTGGGGAAAACCCAAAACAAGTCACCCCTTTAAAGAGGCCCCGCCCCATGGGGGTTGGAAACCCGGGCCTTTCCTGAGAGAGAGACAATTATCCACTACTTGATCCCAAATCTGCTGCTTCTCCCCCCAAAAATTTGTCAACACCAGGAAGACAGAAGCCTCCCCCTCCCCCGAAGGTTAAACCAAAAATTCAGAAAAAGAGACATCAAGGTGGGAGAACTCCCCCATTTTTTAAAGCAAACTCAAAAAAGGGGTAAAAAGAGCCCCCGTCCCTTATAGCAACAAAAAATTAAATTTAAGTCCCCCAAGGCTGGTTTTTCTCTCAGTTTGTCCATTGGTTGAGGGTGGAAGCAGAGGAAAAAAAAAGCTGAACTCCATTTTTGGAAAAAAAAGTCCCCCAAAATCTGGAAAAAAATGGACTCCCTGTCGCCAAGTTCTCTGGAATTCGTGTAACCGCCCCCCTGTTAAAAAAAAAGGGCAAAAATGGGGGAGGATGGAAAATTTGGCAGGGGGGACAAATGAAATTTTGGAAAACATATCAGAGTTACCCTTAAGGTCTTCTCTGAGAAAGGGAGGCGGAAAAAAAATCCAAGAGTTTGGGGCCCCCTGGCCTCTTGGGCCAGAATGGGGTTTTAAAAAGCATAGAGCGAGGGGGGAAAAGGGTTTTGGGCTGAGAACAATTTTCCCCGGACTGACAAAGCCCCAACGTCACGAGACGGGGCCCCCCAAAAGGAGACTCCCCAATCTCTGGTCCCCAAAAAAACCGGATGGCCCCAAAAGTGGACAATAAAACCCAAAAATTCACATTCTTCCCCCAGGTTGGGGGAAAAAAAAATTTCCTACAGGGCAGGTTCGGTTTATCCTCCTGAAATTGCTCCGGGCCGTCTCAATGGGCGAGATAGGGAAAACCAACCCCCCCTTTAAATAACAGCCTCAGTTTCAGGAGTCCGCAAAAGGAAAATCCCCCGGGGGGCACCCCCCTTTAAAATTTTTTTTGGGCCCGGGGGGAAAAAAACCATAAAATTAAAAAATGAGAAAAAAAAGGCCCACCTGACCTGTCTAGGATTAATCTCTTGGCCATTCAAAATAAACCAGGTTTTTGTGATCAGTGAGGACCACCCCCTGATTTTTGGTCCTTCCACCCCAAGTCCCCAAACTTAAAGGGCCCTTCATCCCCTAATTTCCCCATTTCCAATCATAATTCGTTCCGCGGGGGGGAAAATTTTCGAAAAAAAAGGCCAAGGGTTACTCTTAAAAACCCCGGATCCCTTTGGGACAAAACGGCCCCTCCCCAACTCAAAGAACAACCCACCAAAAAAATGACAGAGAAACATCAGGTTCCATAAAAGGGCAAAGTAAAAATTCCCCCCAACCCCGAACTGCTCAGGAGCCCCAATTATACATAAAAACCCCTTTTTGGAAAACGCGTGGTTTCACAAAGTAAAAAAAATTAACTATAAATTTCGATAAAATTAGAAAAACCCCCAAAAACTCGAAGGCCTTCAATGTGTGGGCTAACCCCCAACCCCCAAAAATTGCCTAATTTCCCCGGGTCCTTTAAAAAACAGACGGGACAAAAAAAACCCCAAAAATGAACTTTCTGTCCCCCAAAAAGCTTTTTTCCCTTCACATAGAATCATTTCTTCAAAATTGGAATACACCCCGAACTTTTTCCACTGAAATCCGTATTGAAAAAATCAAGATATCGTAAAAATAAGCAAAAAAAAATTTTCCCCATAAAAACCCGGAAAATACTTTCAAAAGGACTGTAAAGGAAAGGGGGGCATTAGTGAACCCAAAAGGCATCACTGGTACCAAAACCCCCTCGGGGTATAAATTGGGTTCCATTCATCCCCGTCTTGAGCGAAAAAGATTTACCCCCCCTTGAGGCAAGCTTGGTAAACCCCAACCACACCTTTCCTCTGGAAAACAGGTCAGAGTTATGGGTAACGGATATTGATTTTAATAGTGTCTTATTAGGAACGATAGTCAATACACCCCTAAAGGGGCCATCCTTCTTGGCAACAAAAAAAAGCCGGGCCGGGTGAGAGGTGGTTGTTACCCTTCTCTAAAGATCTTTGATATAGATCGCTAGCTCATGCGAGGTATAATTAAATTTTAAGCCCCCAACCCCTTGGGAAATTTAAACGGGTACTTGCAATGGGAAAAATCATAATCTTATGGGGGAAAAAGGATGAGATTACTCTCACAAACACATCAAAAAACAGTCAATAGTCAGGGACATCTTGGAGGGGGAAAGGGGGGCAAAAAAAAACAGGAGGTTTTTACGAAACATTGACACTCCAACGGCCACGAACAGATTCCCAAACCCCAAACAGGATTTGAGTCTGAAACCCCAAGGAAAACCGTACAAAAATGTATGTAAATATGAAACCCCCAAAAATTTGCAATTCTCTTGGTACCCCGGGTAAACCCGCATTATCAGGGTAAAAACTGGGGTTTTTTTTCTCCCCAAAAAGAGTAGAACAATCCCAAAAAAGGGAATAGGGGGTATATGGAAAAAAACCAAAAACATTTGGCAAATCAAAGCCATGGTTATGCTGTCTGAATCAACAAAAGCCTGAGTGAAAATGGGACAGGGAGCAAATCAAGGTAACAGTAAAAAAAAATTTATCTAACACCCCCCAAAAAAACTGAGCGCGCAAAACGTCTTCCCCGTTGGGGGAAAACGGAAAAGCATGGAAGCCTCACCACAATGAAGCACAGGTTATTACGTTTTTGAAACTCATGCGCGGCCCCCGAAATCACCCATCACCTGTAGGGGAGGGGCTGGCCCCAAGGGGCACAATCTACCCCATTTCTACCCACGAAAAAATCGTCAACTTGTGTAAGATAAGAGACTTGGACCAAGGGGACGGGAATCCCCCATAACCCCCTTTTGTTTGCCCCCTTTGAAAAAGAGCTGCCAGGTATATTCTATTTTAAGGATGCCCACTTTTTGAATTTACAATACACTCTGCCGCTTTTTACCCCCATTCAATGCCCCAAAAAGGTTTTTTCAGCTTTATCGTAAAATTGGGGGGGTTTAAACGTACAACACCCCAGAGCCCGAAAAAACACATCAACACATTAAAAAAAAGGCCCCCCGGTTTGGGGGAAAAACCCATCCTGAGGGTCGCCGCGAAAAAAGGGAGTGAAAATTTAAAATGCTGCGCGGTTCCCCCAGGACTAGGCTTCAAGGCAAAGAAAAACTTACGTTTTTTTAAAAATTAAAAATTTTTTGCCCCTCCCCCATAATAAATTGGCTAGGGACCCCCGTTTCCCCAAAACCCCGGACCTAGCGGATAGGTAGCAATACTCCGAACTTCGTAGCAAGCTGCCACCGATCCAAAAAAAGCTTGCCCCCTTGGGGAAAAAAAATTTCCCCCTCATCCCAGAGAAAAAAAAGGTAAAAAAGGGAAAAAGAAAAAAAAAAAAAAAAAATTTTCAACAACTCTAAAATCGACAATTTTCTTTTTTTACTTTTTTTTCCCTTTTTGAGTCCCCTTTATTTCAGTATGGCCTGTGATCTTTTTGTTTTTTGGGAGCTGGGAGGAGGAGAAAAAAAAACATAGGCACCAAAAACCCCCCAAGGGGAAAAATAATAGGGTTTCAGCCCCCAAAAAAACCCCCACAACAAAAGCAGCCGGGGGATTTCCCCCGGTGACCTAGACCCTGTCACAGCCAAAGTATTATGAAGATGTAAAGAGGAAAACCAAAGCCCGGGTAGAGCCCCAAAAAAAAAAGGGGCCTCAAAATATAATGGCGGTTGCAAAGAAAAAAAAGAACCGACAGAAAATATTTTGAGCAACGTGGGGCCAAAAAAGTCTAGATAGGCAGCCAGGGAAATACTGTCTGCAAAACCCGGAAACCCCCGGAAAAATCCAACCCTCTGAATCCAAAAATACTGAACCCACGTCTCAACCCCTATATCATCTTGGTTTGGCCTGCTACCAGCAGCAAAATATACAAAATGAGAAAATGAACAAATAAAAAAAGAGACGGGGCCCCGCCCAACCCCCCCAAGGGGGGGCCGGCTGAACAAAAAAAACAAGCAGCAAAAACAAAAAAATTTATATCACAAAAAAAAATGAAATGACTTTCAAAGCAAGGGGGAAAAAAAAAAGGGCAAGCTGAATTGAACAGCCAGGAAAACAATTATCAGGGGAAGGACCTGGGGGTCAGCTCATTTTTCAGGCCAGCCGTCCCCCCCCGATAACCAAGTAAATTTTCAGGTGAATAACATATATAGCCCCCAATTTTTAACCAAAAAACCCAGTAGTACTTTAATAAATACCACTCGGGGTACACTACCCGCTCAAAAACTAATTTTTGAGAAAAAGGAGTAAACAGCTTTTTAATGTATAAAAAAAATAGAATCCCCTTAGGAAGCAACCGTGCTGTTGCGAAAACCCCGCGTGGCGCTACACCCCCCCGCATTATTTTCTCCTGCCCTTCTCCTTCCGGTGGAAATTTTTTTGCCCTGACTATTGATTTTACAAAATTTAAAATTCACCTCTATACATCTAACAAATTCTTTGAATTTGTGAGAAAAATGGCAATCACTTCCTCCTACAGACCTTATGATTGTCACTTTTAACTGCTTCCAGGGGGGCTATTTTTTTAAGAATGTCTACCCCCTTGCAGTTTTAGGAGGCTTTAAAGGGGAAACTTTTTGGGGAAAAAATGGTAAGGGTTTATTTCCCCCCTCCACCGGAAGGGCCCCCCTCTTTTTCGTAAAAAGAAAGGGGGGAATCTTAACCCTGTATTGTTATTTGGGGCTCAAAAAGGTACGATTCGGAACAGTTCCCCTTTTTCCCTTAATTCTGAATTGCTGGAAAAGTACGACATGCTAAAATTTTCTCTGTTGGACTTCGAGGGTTTTTTTTTTATTTGGTCCACTCGGGTGAAGGAGACTGCTTTTAAAAAGTTTTTGGGGGATTTTAAAAACCTTGTATTAGATTTTTCGATACTTTCGATATCCAAAAAATTCGGAATCAAAAAGGTACCCCCCCTTACTAAAAAATGGGGCTATACCCGATAATAGGGAACCCCCTGTAAGTTATGGGAAAAAATACAAAATTTAAAAAAAAAAACCATTCTTCCCCTTTTGGGTTTTAATTTACATAAAGGAAACAAGAAGGAAAAGTAAATTTTTGGGGGGGTTTAGGAGACATTAAAGGCATAGATTTTGACCCAATCCAATGGAAAAGAATTAATTTTTTTTTTTTTTTGGAAAATACGTTCGGATTACGAAAAAATTGACATGTTGTTTTAACCTTTTTTTTTTTTGTCAATATTCGTCTCCCCAATTCCATGGTCTTCACCCTTTTTAACTTTTCACACACTTTCTCTTCATAATTTTTGCCCCCATCTTTTCATCAAATTTTTCTTCATCTTCACCTTCTTAATTTCTAAAACTTCTGCATTCATTTTTTTTTAATTTTTATTTGTTCTTATTAAACATTATTTTTTTTCATATTTTACTTCTTCATCTTCTTCCTATTCATCCTTTTCATCATATTCTTATTTGTGCAGACATTCCTGTATTTTTAATCTGTAAAACTCTAATTTTTTCCTTCCGTTTGCTGTCACAAAAGTTTTAAAAATTTCAACAGTATTTGTCCCTTCAGTTTAGCCTCGCAGCATAGGCATTTTCCAGGGGCACCACGAGGAGGAACGGCCCACCCCCATCCCTGTTAGTTTCTTTGCTTATTTTTAGCAATATTTTTTCTTATTTTGGTCTTATACTTAATTTTTTTGCTTTTTTTTCTTCGCTTTTTTTTTTCTGTCTCTTGTTCTGTATTTGTATTTGTTTAACCTTTTTGTCCTGTTGGGGTGGTACAAAGCCAATGGAAGAACGGGACCACTGACGTGCGGAAAAAAACCCCGGGGGTAGCGAAGGAAAAGAGCCAATGGCACAAAGAGGGCCCCCGACGTTACTGGGGCGGGTTACTAAAGCAGGAGGTTCCTGTGCTCCAAAAAACTACAAGGAAAAGCGACGTTGTGGAACTTTGGGGGTACCCCCATGGGGGGACCTAGCCAAAACACTGCGGAGAACCCCCTGACGGTACGGAACCGGATGGAAAAAGAAGGACAAGAGCCAATGAAAATAACGAGGACCCCTGACTGTGCGGAACCCCGGGGGTCAGCAGAAGGAAAAGAGCCATGGCAAAACCGAGGACCCCCTGACGTTTGGGGCAGGGTTCTAAAAAGGAGGACCTGTGCTCCAAAAAAATACCCCAAGGCCCCACGTGCTGGGAAACCCGGTACCGACAGGGCCCTGGCCAAAGGGGCTGCGGAGAACCGCTGCGGTACTGGAACCATGAGTGAAAGGTACAAGAGCCCCAAAAAAGTAAAAGGACCCCCTCTGTGCTGGAACCCGGGGGTCGCAGAAGGAAAAGACCAAGGCAACCGGGCCACTGAGTTACTGGGCAGGGTTACTAAAAGGGGGTCCTGTGTCCAAAGCATACCCCAAAGGCCCCCGACGTTGCTGGAAATCTACCCCCAGGAGGCACCCCGGCAAAGGCACTGCGGAGAACCAGGACGGGGCTGGAACCCCGGTGAGAGCAGAAGGAAAAAGAGCCAATAAAAAACGGGCCCCTGATTGCTGGAACCCGGAGGTCAGCAAAGGAAAAAAACCCAAAGGGACAACCGAGGACCCTGAGTTAGGGGGGAAGGGTTCTAAGCAGGAGCCCCCGTGTCCAAAGCACTACCAAGGCCCCCCGACGTTGCTAAAAATCGGATCCCCACATGGGGACCAGGCCAAACATGGGGAACCGTGAGGGTTTTGGGAAAACCCGGTGGGTAGCAGAAGGTACAAGACCCAAGAAAAAAGAGGACCAGGACTGTGCGGGAAAACCCCCGGAGGGTCAGCAAAGGGAAAGAGCCAATGGCAAAAACCAGGACCACTGACGTTACTGGGACAGGGTTACAAGGGAGGTCCCCGTGCCCAAAGCATCCCAAAGGCCAGCAGACGGCTGGAAGGATACCGACATGGGGCACCTGGGCCCCAAAGGCACTGGGGGAAAACCCCGCTGCGGTAGGGAAAACCGGAGGGACGAAGGACAAGACCCATGAAAGAAAAGAGGACCAGTGACTGGCTGGAACCGGGGGTCAGCAGAAGGAAAAGAGCCAAGGGCCCAAAAGAGGCCCCGCTGACGTTATGGGACGGGTTACTAAGCGGGGGGTCCCCTTTTCCAAAAGGGGACTCCCCGGCCCCGCAGACTTTTTCTGGAACTCGGTTTGACATGGAGGCCCCCGGGCCCAAAAGGATGCGGAAAAAAAACCGCTGACGGTACGGGAAAACCATGGGTAGCGAGGTCCCCCGGAAAAAAGTTGAGGAGCAGGACTGTTTGCCGTTCCACAGCGGGGAAAGCTGACATTACTGCCCCCGAAAAACGGGGGAAGTGTAGCTGTGAAAAAGCCTTCCGGAAAAAAACTGGGGTTTGAACCCGGGTGAAAAGAGAAAGGGGGAGGCAGCAGGCTTTTGCCGTTACACAGCGGGAAAAGCTGACATTACTGAACCCCAGTAACAGGGGAAGTGTAGACTGTGCTAACCCTTCCAGAAAACTGGCGGTGTTGAAACCCCCGGGATGAGAAGGAACAGGGGGAGGCGGAGGACATTTGGTTCACACAGCAGGGGAAAGCTGACATTAAAACCCCAGTAACACGGGAGCAAGTGTAGTGTGCTAAAAGCACTTGGAAAAACTGGCGGGTTTAACCCGGGGGTGAAAGGAACAGGGTGGGGCAGCAGGATTTTTGCGTTCACACAGAGGGGAACAGCTGACATTAAAACCCCAGAAACACGGGAGCAAGTGTAACTGTGCAAAGCATTTCCCCAGAAACAACGCGGGTTGTAACCCAGGATGAGAAGGAACAGGGTGGAGGCAGCAGGACTTTTTGCGTTCACAAGCAGGGAACAGCTGACATTATAAACCCCCCGTAAACGGGGAAAATGTAGACGTGCTAACACACTTCGGAAAAACGGCGTGTTGTAACCGGGGGTGGGAGAAAGGGGGAGGCAGCGGACTTTTTGCCGTTCACACAGCGGGGAAAGTGCATTAAAAAAACCCCCAGAACACAGGAGAAGTGTAAGGCTAACAGCACTTCCGAGAAAAAACGGCGGTGTTGAAACCCCGGGAGGAAGAGAACAGGGGGGGGCAGCAGGATTTTTGGTTTTACACAGCGGGGAACAGTGCTTTAAAAAACCCGAACAAGGAGCGTGAACTGTGAAAACGCACTTCCGAGAAAAAACTGGCGGTGTTGAACCCCCAGGGAGAGAAAAAAAACGGGGGGGGGGCAGGGCTTTTTGCCTTCACACGCGGGGAACGCTGTTTATGACCGAACAGGGAAAAAGTGTAGATGTGCTACAGCCTTCGAGAAACAACGGGGGGTGTTGAAACCCGGGAGAGAAGAGAACAGGGGAGGCAGCAGGACTTTTTGCCGTTCACCAGCAGGGAACAGCTGACATTACTGCCCCAGAACGGGGGAAAAAGTGTAGACTGTGCTAACGCATTCCAAAAAAAAAAAAACTGGCGGTGTTTTCCCCGGGAGAAAGAGAACGGGGGAGGCAGCGGACTTTTTGCCGTTCACACAGCGGGGACGCGCATTACAAAACCCCAGTAACACAGGAGCAAGTGAGACTGTGCTAAAGCCTTCGGAAAAACTGGGGTTTTTGAAAAACCCGGGTTAGAAAAAACAGGGTGGAGGAGCGGTTTTTTCCCCGTTACACGCGGGGAAAACAGCTGACATTCTAACCCCCCGTAACACGGGAAGGTAGAGTGCTAACACTTTTCCGGAAAAACGGGGGGTGTTGAACCCAGGGGGGAAAAACAGGGTGGGGGGGTTTTTTTCCGTTCCACAGCAGGGGAACGGATTATGCCCCATAACACGGGAGCAAAGTGTAGATGTTAAAAAGAAACCGGAAAAACAACTGGCGGTTTTGTAAAACGGGTTAAAAGGGGAAAAGGGGGTGGGGCAGCAGGATTTTTCCCCGTTCCCCCAAAGCAGGGGAACAGCTGACATTAAAACCCCTTAACAAGGAGCAAGTGTAGACTGTGAAACAGCATTCCCCAAGCAAAACGGGGGGTGTGGAGCCGGGTAAGGAGGATTTTAAATTTTTCTAGATCAATTTTTTTCCTTTTGTTAGTGTCAATTAAAAAGTTATCTCCAAACAAAGAAAAAAAACCTTTAGTCCAAAGATGATGATTTTTTTTTAAAAAATTTTTGAAAATTAAAATTGCAAAATAAACGCTCATTAACTTTTTGAAAAGCAATGCAAACCACAATAAAAATGGTTAATTTTTAATTGTATACGTTTTAAAATAAAAGCATAAAAAACATATCAGAATCCATTTTTATGGATAAAAAACGTAGTACACCATTTTCATTTGCGAAAATACCAAAAAGTTTTTAAAAATATCAAAATTTCCATCATGTAATATGAAATATTGGAAATTTTTTTTTATTAAAAAAAAAAACCCTTTTAAAAAGGCATAGTGAAAACAGCTATTTATGCCTGACTTGGACTTGAAGCATGAAACGGATAGAAAGGTTATAAGATGCCCTGCTTGCCACAATGGGAATGGCGATGTAATACTGTACCTCAAAAAAGTGTGCGTTACTATACATCCTTTTTTTTATATGCTTTCTAAAAGGGTACGTGATTATGCTTGCCCTTTGTTTGGACGCACAGCTGGTTCCCCCGCTGTGACGCGTTGGGTATTGGGGTCTGTGGTTTATGACGCAGACTAAATTCCGGTGCGCATCGTTCATCATCGCAAGCGTACGACAACACAAAGGCGTTGCATGACGCTTTCCATTTTAAACTGAACCCCATGAGAAACATACACGCAGTCCCCATTAATAAAAGCTCAAGAAAATGCGTGTGGGTGTGAAAGCTGTTTGTTAAGGTCAGTATTATAGACATTGTAAGGGTCCTTTTGTCTGATAAAAAAGAATCATTCACCTTTTCTATCAGTTTTCGTTCTTCGCCCTTACAGGTAATATTTTGCTATTGTGATTGCACTATTGCTTTCCCCAAGTAATGCTGATTTTTGTTGCGATTTATTTTTTCATAAATACCTTTATGATTGGGGTTTTAACTTTCTAATAAAAATGTTTTTTTTTAAAATGCACAAAAAAAAAATAATTTTGAAGAGGCTTTTTCCACATCATTGTTTCAAATATTACAGGTGTACTCACGCCCCCTTAACAAATTGGTATTATTTTTTCTTGTATGCTTTTTTTTAAAGGCAAACACTGAAGTAAAAACCTTTTGCATGCAGCAGTTGTCAAATTAAACCCACATTGCACTCCAAATTGCAGATTTGAGTCATCATGATGTGTTTTGGTTTGTGTAAGTTGGAGTGACAAGGTTACCATCATTTCCCCTTTGCTAAGTGGTTTTTTTTTTTTATTGTTTTCGACATGTCTATTGTAAAAATATGTCAAAATTATTTTGTTAAGATTTTTGACAAAGACAAATCATTTATGTTTGAAAGTTTTCGTTTAAATGTTTACAGCTTAGAAATCGGTGCCTCAATTATGTGTGCATAGCACTTTGAGATGTAATTTTTTTTTTTAAAACCTGATTGGTATAGCAGTAATTTTTTCCGGACACACAGCAGGGGGGCAGAGGCGTTCTGAACCCCCCAAAAAAAACAGCGATTGTTTTATCTGTGCATCTAACATTTGAGCGCAACTGGGCGTTGAAGCCCAGGGTCAAGGAGGTGTAGGGGGAGGCCGATGAGACGTTTTTTGTTGAAGTTGTAGTTAGCAGCATAAAATTTTTGCCGAACACGCAGAGGAAAAAACAGGCTTATGAAACCCCAAACCTCGCGATTGTTTTATTTTTGGGGTTAACACTTTGGCAGCAACTGGGCTGTTGAAGCCCAGGGCAAGGGGGTGTAGGCAGGCCCGTATGAGAGTTTGAAGTTGAAGTTGTAGTTAGCGCGTAATTTTTCCAGACAACCCCCGGGGAAAAACAGGCGTTACGAAACCCCCAAACAATACGATTGTTTTCATCTGTCATCTAAATTCTGAGCACAACTGGCGCGTTGAAGCCCGGGTCAAGGAGGGGGGTGGCAGAGGCCTATTGAACTTTAAATTAAAAATTTTAGTTACAGCATAAATTTTTTCCAGGACCACAGCAGGGGAACACAGGCGTTATAACCCCCCAAAAACATCAGCGATTGTTTTCATTGTGCATCAAACCCTTTTACAGCAATGGGGGTTTTAAACCCAGGGTCAAAGGGGGGGGGGAAGGGCCTGTATGAATTTGAAGTTGAATTGTTTACGCTAATTTTTCCCCGACACACAGCAGGGAAAGCAGGCGTTATGCCCCCCCAAAAAAACATCAGCATTGTTTTATCTGTGCATCTAACATTCGAGCAGCAACTGGCCTTTGAACCCCCCCGGGCAGGGGGTGTAGGCAAAAATTATTGAGTTTTTGCCCTTGTTAGGGCCCTTTTAAAAAATTGTACTTCAAACAAGAATAAATGAATTTTTTCTCCCAAAAAAAATGATAAATTTAATTAAAAGAATAGAAAAATTTTTTAAATTTTCGTCCTCGGGGGTTAAAAAAGTTTAAAAGGCAAAAAGAAAATATGGAAAAATTAAAAATTTTTTAGACTACCGGTGTCTTCATCAGGCTAAGGTAAAGCCAAAAATGAAGAACACTTTTTCTACAACAACAGCCCGGAATAGCTAAGACAAGTGAGGGGGGAAAATGAGGGGAGACCGGCAACAAAAAGGAGAAAAAGGGTGAATTAAACGCCCCAATCAGAGAAAAATTTTAATGAATTTACCTGGGCAAAATTTTTTATGCCGGTCATAGCATGATGGTTTTGAATTATTTTATTAAAATTAAAATTCAAATAGGGAAACGTACAAAGGTTTCAGAAAAAGTTTCATGATTTTTCACTGTTATGAGGAATAAAAAAATCACATGGATTTATGTTTCTATTAATTAAGGGGAACTGCGTCTTTCCCTTCCCCGGGTCTAAAACCCAAAAAAACGCCAAGAGAGGGAATAAATTTTACCCCTTATCTAGGAAATGTTCCAATATTTTTTCATCCCTGTGAAAAAATGCAGTCTGATCACCCTTTCTTGTCTTACCTATTGCACTACCGTGTCCTGTTGTGTATAGAATATGTGTGCTTAATTTTTTAGTTATTTTTTTCCCCCCGATGAAGAGACGTGAGTCCTTAAAGTTGCAATTTGTTTCCTTTTTTTCATTCCCCTTAAAAAGGGGTAAAAACCAGCTGACTCTGAAGTCAATTTTTTTCTACTACGGCTAACACGGTACAAAGATACACATGTTTTCAATTTTTCAAAAGGAAAAAATAAAAAAATACAATTAAAGCTATATGCACCCAAAAATAAAGGAAAAACACAAACCCAAAAATTTGTAACAAAATATTTTTGTAAATTTAAAATAAAAGTAATTTTTTTTTTTTTTGAATAATGCTTAGGAAGCTTTTTAAAAACCTAAAATAGTGAAGCAATGGTTTTAATAGCCTCTTCATATCATCGCAAATTTTATGTGACAGTCCAGACTTTTAAAATTTTTAAGTTTTAAACGTAACTTTTTTTACAGTTACATTCCGCTGACTCCAATGGTTTGTGACCAAAATGTACAAAAAAAAACCCCATTAAAAAAATTTTTGGCAGTTTGTCACAATTTTAAAAGTGTGCCTAAAAGTGTAGTAAAAAAAAGGCCGGATAAAAAAGGATATTTATGTCTGTATCAACAGGGCAGCCTCTGATGGGTAACCCCGTGTTATATGTACGTCAAAAGTCGCGGCTGAAATCATGTTTTTTTGCTTGTAGAGTGTTAAAAGGGGTAAAAAATGTCGGTTGCGCAAAGCTTTATCCGCCCAACACTACCTTCCTAAGTCACGCGTAGGGTGGGGTTTGGTGTGGCTTTGGGCTGACTATAAATGTGAGGTTGGCTGCTTTATTGCGCACTAGGGAGCAAAAAAAAAATACGCATTTAATAATTTAATGGTAATTACTAACCTATAAACAAACAAAAAATTAGTTCCCTCTTTACAATGTACAAGACTAACAAGCCTAATGGTTGACGCTGATTAATTGGATACAGTATTACATCAACTTGCCATGATAACTATGACTGTGATACCTATATACCAGTATTAATTTATATCTTTGGGGTGTTTCAACAGCACTTGCAGGTAAAATATATTGTCAGTATGATGATGCATTTCTAGATGTAATTAATTTATTATTGGCTTTTACCATGTTTACATGTGGCCATTTATATATGGTTTTGAAGTTACAGTTGGCATCAGTAGTGTATTTTATAATGTCTGTCATAAATAAAAATCGTGATGATGATGATGAGGATTTAATGATTGTACTTCCATTGACTGCATTATCTTACGGTCAAAATAAATTTTCCTTAAAAAGCATTAATTATAAGCTGAAATGTACTTTTATGCATTAATTTAAAAATGTGAAGAGTAGACTAGTTTTATTTTTTGTTACCATTTTAATAGACTGTGAGATATGCGCTGTGATGACAAATTATTATTTGTCATATTTGTCATAAAAAAATTTATCTTTCTGGCCTGCAAAATTCAAAATTTCTGTTTCGTAAAAGCAGGTGAGGCTCTTCCCTTTTGGAGCATGTTGTCATGTGTTTTTTGTATGTGTCGGAACAGGCACTTCTTGCCGTTGACCAGCAGGGGAAAGCTGGGTTACTGAACCCCCTAACAGTAGGCTTGTGTTTTGTTTCTGTGGACACGACACTTCTGGCAGCAATGGCAGTGTTGGAGCCCAGGGAGTTGAGTTAGGTGGGAGAAAGATGAACATAAAGGGGGACATGGAAAACGTTGCGAAAGTTTTTAATCTGAAACGGACAGACAAATTCTGGCGAGACCATCCTTGTTCATTTTCAGAAAGTAAGCCGGTCTACATTATCGGGGATGTCGCATGCGCGGTCTGTTGTAAACTGCAGCACTAAAGACGCGCCCGATAATAAAGGCAGCAGGGCAAGCCCGCACCTCCAAAATACTGGCTAAGCTCTGGCCTGTTCCAGCTTTTGAGACCCAAACTTGATGGGGAAGAGCCATTGGGGTCCTGAGAGGCAAAGCCAAATAGTTGCCCTTCACATAAGTTGCTGGACTGGAGCCCTCTGGATGGTGTAGACTTTGTGGCGCTGCCACAAAATTTGCCACATTTTTAACATTTCTGGTCTTTCCCTGTGCAGGGCACTGGTGTGCTCCCCCTTGTTGCAGAGCTCTCTAACTGCCTCGACGCCAGAGCTGCTTTGTAAAGCGTAGCAGCAGCGTGCTTCGGCAGTAGGTAGAACATTTTGGGTTGCACCAGTGTGTCTTGGTACTCCCGATTTTACGTCCCGGTTCAACGGTGTGATGAGGTTTTGACGTTTCCCGGGTAGGGGGTCAGGAGGGTGTACACCCAATAATCAGAGTCGTGGAATGTGGGCGATGCGGCGGTCGTTTCTTGGCACTGCAGCATGAAATAAACCCTGTGCTGCCGATCCCAACTGGAAAGAAACGCGTCCTCGCAAGGGCGTTACTTGTGCTCTGCATCACCCCACCCTCGCTTACATACGATAGAGGTTGTGGGAAACCCCCTCTGGGCGATGTCTTCCCTCCCCATTGACCTCCTCCTCATCCTCCTCACAAGGAGCCCTGCCCAGCCCTTTGTGAGGAACCACGTTGCGTGACTTTCCAGAAGGTGATGGGAATTTGTGACTCCTCTCTACCTCTTCAAAACCTCATCCCTTATTGTTGCGTTTTTTGAAGCGGCAGAAAGGGGGCCCAGTGGGTGACTGTGCATCATCTGCACCGCCACCGCGTTGATCACCCAAAATCGCACGCAAAACGTGGCACATGTCCTTCATAGTGGCCCATCATTAATGGTGAAGTGTGGACGGCGCAAATTGCGTGTTGATTCCGCCGATGCAGCTGATATCCATAACTGCTGGCTGTGCCTCAACACAACCCCCTCCAACATTGTAACGTTAAATTTTCCACCGGTTTGGTTTACGTCACATATGATGCGATGTTCAGGAAGGCGCTCTGCGTTGCAGAGCTGCAATGCGCGATCTGGCCATGCTGGAACGTGCAGTGAGCGCCTCTAGGCGGACCTTGTGCGCGGGTGCTTTCAAGATCGGATAGTCCCCAAAAAACTCTGCACGACCTTTGAGCCATGTCCAGACGGGTATGTGGTGAGGTTGCCAAGGCCAGAGCTTTACCAATTTTCGGCCATTGTCACACACTACCAAGCCTGGCTGGGTTTGCTGGAAAAACCCAAAATCGCTTCCTGCTTGAGGCATTCCAGACCTCCTGCGCTGTGTGGCTTGTTTCCCCCAAATAGGAATTAATTTCAGAACCCCTTGTTGCCTTTTTTGGCCACGGCGGTGCTCATATCGGTCGAAATCAGGAAAAAGGGTCCAGGGCCCCATGTGGAGGTGACGTGACGGTCCTGCCAAGCGATGTTTCTGAGGAATGGGTAGGAGGAGGGTCAATGTGGACGGGCTTGATTCCGGCAATCCTTGGGTTGGCGAAAAGTACAACTCGTATCTTACCCGGCTCCACCTTCCCCATCATTGATGAAAGGTTTTCCTGGGCCATGGGATACGGTTCCACCAATTGGGGCCGGTCCCTTGTCTGACGGCTTTTTTTTTTTTTTTTAATTTTTTTTTTTTTTTTTTTTTTCCCCCCCTTCTTTTTTTTTTTTTTTTTTTTTTTTTTTTAGGCATGTTTAATTTTTGCCTCAACATGCTTTTGCAGCCCGGGGACGGCTTGCCTGCTGAAATAAAATCGGCTGGGCACATTGTATTGTGGGACTGCCAATGCCATTAATTAAACGAAACTGTCAGTCTCCACCAGCCTGAATGGACAGCATTTCAAGGGACAGGAGTTTTGCAATGCCAGCATTCAGAGCCTGTGTCGTGGATGGTTTGCCGAGTATGGCCGTCTTTTATCCCTTTGCCTGTGCTACCGATGGCTGTTTTGTGGCCTGGGTGTGTGAGGTGACAGGGAACTTTCAGCTGGGGTGGATGGAATAACACTGTGTCTCTGGAAAAACAGTGACAGAGGTTCTTCCATGGCGATCCTTTGAGGAAGCCTTACCAGCTGTGTGTGAACTGGAGGAAGAGGCTCCAACAGGAGCTGAAGATGTAGGTGCTGCTGTAGGTTGGCCTACATCTCCAGTGTGTCTTTGTAACTCAACAAAGTGCTTTGACCGCACATGTTTCCACATATTTGTTGTATTAAGGTTACTGACATTTTTACCTCTTTTAATTTTTTGATTACACAGCTTGCATTTTACATAGCAAATATCATCTGCAAACTGTATCAAAAAAGGACCACGCAGAGCAAGTCCTGGGAGGCCCGGTTTGGCTGTTGTAAGAGAACTGCTCCGAACGGGTGCCAAACTGGAGGCTACAGGCAAGCGAGTCTGCAGCCTACCTTCCCTACTGTTTGGACCGTGGTGCAATCTCTTCCTCAGAGCTGCTCCCACCACCTTCCTGTTCCTCAGCCATGTTGGGCCCTCTTGGACCTCATCATCTCCCCCACTACCCTCTTCAACACCTGCTGTTGTTGGGTGGTCTGGCCAGCACCATGCTCAACAGAAACTGGCAACTGGAGTCTCATCATCATTTAGATGCGTTCTGCGGTGTGCTGACCCATCGGCACTGGCTCACCGCCTCTTCAGATTCAAAAGAAACAGCTGTTGCGCATCACTGCATTTCTGCCTCTTCTTCACATTCCAGAATGCTGCTTGGCTGGGCCCCTGTTTCCAAGCCAAAGATTCTGAGAACGAAGCAGAGACTCAGCTGGCTCCTGTACAGAGCTCTCTGACTGCCTGGGCAATTTTTGGGAGGCGGTGAAGAGACTGATGGTTGTTCAACAGTGCTGTGGTCCTGAGAGGAGGTGGAAGGTATTGAAGTCGATGCATTGGTGCCATCCAACCAACAAAAGGCTTCAATTTGTTCTTCACGCAGCAGGGGGGTACCTGAGCTCCTACAAAAGTGCGCATAAAGGAACGCTCACGGGGAAAACTGGTGGATGCTGTGTCACTGGGTGCGGCAGCAGCCACAGAATCCCCAAAGTCCTCTCCCTGCTGCAAATCCACGGCCTCGACCACGACCACGTGCCTTACTCACTGACTTCTTCATCTGGTAGATTGATAAAGAAAGTCCAGAAAAGTTAAGGCCTAAGTGTGGTTATTCCTCACAGACTACAGTGAACCCTGCAGACAACTGTTCAGTATCTGTGAAAGGCCCCTTTGTGTACTTCTATAGTGTTTGCAACCAATGTATTGTATTACGGATGGAAGCGCGTCACACTAATAGATTAGATTTTTTTCCACTAAAATGGGCAGCACCAATTAGAGAAAAATGTGAAGGATGAGGCAGTGACACACGCTCAGCAGACTACAACCGGCAGTGGTTGAAGTACAAACTGGAGCGTAATCTGCACTCACAAAATGAAAAGCTCACAGACTACAGTGAACACTGAAACACAACTATTCACTATCTGTGAAAAGCTCCTTTGTGTACTTCTATAGTGTTTGCAACCAATGTATTGTATAACGGATGGAAGCGCGTCACACTAATAGATTAGATTTTTTTCCACTAAAATGGAGCAGCACCAATTTAGAGAAAAAGTGAAGGATGAGGCAGTGACACACGCTCAGCAGACTACAACCGGCAGTGGTTGAAGTACAAAATGGAGGTAATCTGCACTCACAAAATGAAAAGCTCACAGACTACAGTGAACACTGAAACACAAATATTCACTATCTGTGAAAAGCTCCTTTGTGTACTTCTATAGTGTTTGCAACCAATGTATTGTATACGGATGGAAGCGCGTCACACTAATAGATTAGATTTTTTTTCCACTAAAATGGAGCAGCACCAATTAGAGAAAAATGTGAAGGATGAGGCAGTGACACACGCTCAGCAGACTACAACCCGGCAGTGGTTGAAGTACAAACTGGAGCGTAATCTGCACTCACAAAATGAAAAGCTCACAGACTACAGTGAACACTGAAACACAACTATTCACTATCTGTGAAAAGCTCCTTTGTGTACTTCTATAGTGTTTTGCAACCAATGTATTGTATACGGATGGAAGCGCGTCACACTAATAGATTAGATTTTTTTCCACTAAAATGGAGCAGCACCAATTAGAGAAAAATGTGAAGGATGAGGCAGTGACACACGCTCAGCAGACTACAACCGGCGTGGTTTGAAGTACAAACTGGAGCGTAATCTGCACTCACAAAATGAAAAGCTCACAGACTACAGTGAACACTGAAACACAACTATTCACTATCTGTGAAAAGCTCCTTTGTGTACTTCTATAGTGTTTGCAACCAATGTATTGTATACGGATGGAAGCGCGTCACACTAATAGATTAGATTTTTTTTCCACTAAAATGGAGCAGCACCAATTAGAGAAAAATGTGAAGGATGAGGCAGTGACACACGCTCAGCAGACTACAACCGGCAGTGGTTGAAGTACAAACTGGAGCGTAATCTGCACTCACAAAATGAAAAGCTCACAGACTACAGTGAACACTGAAACACAACTATTCACTATCTGTGAAAAGCTCCTTTGTGTACTTCTATAGTGTTTGCAACCAATGTATTGTATACGGATGGAAGCGCGTCACACTAATAGATTAGATTTTTTTCCACTAAAATGGAGCAGCACCAATTAGAGAAAAATGTGAAGGATGAGGCAGTGACACACGCTCAGCAGACTACAACCGGCAGTGGTTGAAGTACAAACTGGAGCGTAATCTGCACTCACAAAATGAAAAGCTCACAGACTACAGTGAACACTGAAACACAACTATTCACTATCTGTGAAAAGCTCCTTTGTGTACTTCTATAGTGTTTGCAACCAATGTATTGTATACGGATGGAAGCGCGTCACACTAATAGATTAGATTTTTTTCCACTAAAATGGAGCAGCACCAATTAGAGAAAAATGTGAAGGATGAGGCAGTGACACACGCTCAGCAGACTACAACCGGCAGTGGTTGAAGTACAAACTGGAGCGTAATCTGCACTCACAAAATGAAAAGCTCACAGACTACAGTGAACACTGAAACACAACTATTCACTATCTGTGAAAAGCTCCTTTGTGTACTTCTATAGTGTTTGCAACCAATGTATTGTATACGGATGGAAGCGCGTCACACTAATAGATTAGATTTTTTTCCACTAAAATGGAGCAGCACCAATTAGAGAAAATGTGAAGGATGAGGCAGTGACACACGCTCAGCAGACTACAACCAGCAGTGGTTGAAGAACTAACTGGAGCGTGATCTGCACTCAAAAAATCAAAACCTCACAGACTGCAGTGAACACTGAAACACAACTATTCACTATCTGTGAAAAGCTCCTTTCTGTACTTCTATAGTGTTTGCAACCAATGTATTGTATACGGATGGAAGCACGTCACACTAATAGATTTGATTTTTTTCTAATATAATGGAGCTGCACCAATTCCACTAAATAAAATAAAAAAAAAAAGAGTCAGTGACACGTGCAGATGCCTACAAACAGCGGTGGATGCAGAGCAAACTGCAGCGTCACCTGCACTGTCACACACACACCTTGCACAGAGCTGTTAAAACAACACTGGCAAAATGAAGCTTTACACAGCGGTTGGTAAACTAGCCTGCCTCAAGCACAGTAGTACACAAAATCGCAATATCTAACTGTCCCTCAGAGTGAGCAGAGTAGCGTTCTGTCCCTTACTGAGTTCACAGCACAGTGACGCTAAAAATGGCGGCGGCGCCTTTTATAGTGCATTCTGACATCATTTCAGCAGCCAATCACAGCCATGCCATTAGTTAAGATGACCGCAGCATTACAGGATGTGCCCACACTTCGTAGGATTCCTCATTGGCTGACTAAAATCACATTGCCTCTCAAAGAATTATGGGAACTTCCGATTCCGGTATACGATATGGAAAAAGTATCGGAATTAAGTATCGGAATTCCGATAACGCGAATATCGGCCGATAACCCGATACTTGCGGTATCGGAATGCTCAACACTACTTGTGATGCCTTTTGGTCTCTGCAATGCTTCGGCAACCTTCCAACACATGGCTAATGACATTTTTAGAGACCTGTTAGACCATTTTGTCATGATTTATCGGGATGACATTTTGATTTTTTCTGATTCGTTGCAGGAACATCAGAAGCATGTTAAAACTGTCTTGAGACGCCTGAAGGCGAATCATCTCCACATACTGTTAGGGTCTGCGGAACGCACCAAATAAATATAAATAGTGGGTGCGTTCGCAGCCCGGGGTCCACCGTGCTGGTAGAGCCTGCTGCTAGTAAGATGGCGGTAAAGGCGAACTCTGTTACTTCACAGAGTCGCAAACATAGATGCTGTGGCACTATATGGCTGTATAAGCGAACTCTGTTACACCACAGAGTCGCTGCATTAAAGCCGCCGAGATAGGGACTGTGCCCTGTTAACACCACAGGGCTACACAGATAACTGCTGTGCTGATAGCAGTCCGTTGTCATGCAGTCAGCAACACAAACAAATGACTCCTCACTGGAGAAGCCGGTATTCTAAGGGCTTATTTCAGCCAAGCCCTGAACACGTGCATAAGAATCTCCTCACCGGAGGTGCCAGTATTCTAGGGGCTTATTTCAGCCGAGCCCTAACCACATGCGTGCATGATCACACTGGCGCAAAGCACATAATGCAATTGATACTAGCGCATGGCCACAAGGCCATGCAACCCTTTTATAGTAGCAACTACAGGACCTGCCAGAAAAAGACCAATGAGAAACTGTTCCAGAACACATGTAGTTTTGAGGACCTTCCTGGCGGACCAATAGGAGCTGCTGCAGGACCTGAGCATGTGACCCCTGATCTCCAATGAGAGATCTTACTCTGGGCATGCTCAGAAGGGGAAATGCAGGACTTAGTCCTAAAGACGTCTGCTCGCCGCTGACCAGTATTGGCTACAGTAGCAGAACCTGGAGAGGCAGCAGCAAGTCTCTGCTCAGTATTAGACTGGGCGAGATGCTGGGACCGATGTCTTTGCTGAGCAGGCTCCACTGCGGCCGGAGATGGATGGGGAACCGCAGCAGGACTGGTTCGAGACTCCCCTTGTGCAGCAGCGGGAACTCAAACCCTAACACATACTGCCTGAGAAATGTGAGTTCCATCGCACAGAGATTCAATTTCTGGGGTATGTCATCTCACCACAAGGGCTGAACATGGATCCAGGATATTCTTGATTGGCCCGCACCTAAAAATGTCAAGGAGGTACAGCTTTTCATCGGGTTTGTAAACTTTTATAGACGATTTATTCCTAATTTCTCTGAAATTGTTCGACCCATTGCGCAACTAACAAAGAAGGAAAATACTTTCTTGTGGTCTACACAGGCTCAGGAAGCTTTGATTGTCTTAATTCCCAGTTTCACTTCTGCACCTGTATTGATTCACCCTAACCCAGCACATCCTTTCATCGTGGAAGTGGATGCTTCGGATTGTGCTCTGGGGGGCCATCCTCTCACAGTGAACAGGAGATAAGGGTCTGTTACATCCATATGCTTTTTTCTCTCGTAGACTTTCTGCTGCAGAGAATAATTATGATGTGGGAGATAAAGAGCTTCTAGCCATTATCGCTGCATTTAAGGAATGGAGGCACCATCTGCAGGCGGCAGCACAAGTTATTGTGCTCACGGATCATCGCAATATGGGATTCCTTAGATCTTCTAGATGTCTTTCTCCATGGCAGGCTTGGAGTCTATTTTTGAATCAATTATATTTTGTCATTTCGTACCACCCAACGGTTTCTTTTGGTGGCCTACCTGTCAAAAGAACATGAAGTGCTACGTTCTCTCTTGTGAGGTATGTGCATGCTTTAAGACTCCTCGTACATCACCTACTGGATTGCTGCAACCATTACCTGTCCCTTCCCACCCTTGGAGGTCTATTTAAATGTACTTTATAGTTAAATTGCTCACCTCTGGGGGAAAGAATTCTATTCTGGTGGCAATAGATCACCTTACTAAAGCTGCCCCTTCATTCCTTGCACTAGCCTTCCCTCAACCAAGGAGAGGTAGATCTGGTCATTCAGAATGTGTTCCGGCTGCATGGAGTTCCAGATTAAATCATCCATGATTGGGGAGTGCATTTTAAGTCCAGGTTCGGGAAGGGATTCTGTTATAATCTTGGTGTTAATGTTTGTCTGTCTTCTGCGTATCATCCTGACTAATGGGCAGATGGAGCAGACTAATCAGACTCTAGAATAGTATCTTTGATGCTATAATAGTCATTCACAGGACGACTTGTTGGAGTTGCTTCCGATAGCAGAATTTCGTTACAACTCACAGAGCACATCTACAGTCATGGCCAAAAGTTTTGAGAATGACACAAATATTATATTTTCACATGATCTGCTGCCCTCTGGTTTTTATGTGTGTTTGACAGATGTTTTTATCACAGACAGAAATATAATAATTGCAAACATATGAGTAACAAAAGCTTATATTGACAGTTAGAATGAGTTAATGCAGCAAGTCAATATTTGCAGTGTTGACCCTTCTTCTTCAGGACCTCTGCAATTCTCCCTGGCATGCTCTCAATCAACTTCTGGACCAAATCCTGACTGATAGCAGTCCCTTCTTGCACAATCAATGCTTTTATTTTGTCAGAAATTTTAGGTTTTTGTTTGTCCACCCGTCTCTTGATGATTGAGCACAAGTTCTCAATGGGATTAAGATCTGGGGAGTTTCCAGGCCATGGACCCAAAATCTCTATGTTTTGTTCCCTGAGCCATTTAGTTATCACCTTTGCTTTATGGCAAGGTGCTCCATCATGCTGGAAAAGGCATTGTTGATCGCCAAACTGCTCTTGGAGGGTTGGGAGAAGTTGCTCTTGGAGGACATTCTGGTACCATTCTTTATTCATGGCTGTGTTTTTAGGCAAGACTGTGAGAGAGCCGATTCCCTTGGCTGAGAAGCAACCCCACACATGAATGGTTTCAGGATGCTTAACAGTTGGCGTGAGACAAGACTGGTGGTAGCGCTCACCTTGTCTTCTCCGAATGAGGCGTTTTCCTGATGTCCCAAACAATCGAAAAGGGGATTCATCAGAGAAAATAACTTTACCCCAGTCCTCAGCAGTCCACTGCCTGTACCTTTTGCAGAATATCAGTCTGTCCATGATGTTTTTTCTGGAGAGAAGTGGCTTCTTTGCTGCCCTCCTTGAGACCAGGCCTTGCTCCAAGAGTCTCCGCCTCACAGTGCGTGCAGATGCACTCACACCTGCCTGCTGCCATTCCTGAGCAAGCTCTGCACTGTGGTAGCCCGATCCCGCAGCTGAAACACTTTTAAGAGACGGTCCTGGCGCTTGCTAGTCTTTCTTGGGCGCCCTGAAGCCTTTTTGGCAACAATGGAACCTCTCTCCTTGAAGTTCTTGATGATGCGATAGATTGTTGACTGAGGTGCAATCTTTCTAGCTGCGATACTCTTCCCTGTTAGGCCATTTTTGTGCATTGCAATGATGACTGCACGTGTTTCTTAAGAGATAACTGAGTCGCCCGTAGCTAGGGCCTGTGGGGTGCGTGCTGGACTTGAGCGGGACTTTTCAGCCCATAAGATACATATAGTGACCATCTCCTTTAACTCTTCACCGGTGCATTGCTGGACTTCTACTTCTAAGTAACATGTGCATTTTCACCCATATGATTGCTGGAATTCTACGCTTAAGTGCCGTGTGCATGCGCACTCATATTATTGCTGGAATTCCTCGTTAAGTACCATGTGCTTTCTCTTGTATATTACTGCTGGACTTCTTAATTTGGTTCCTTGTGCACTCCTGCATCATATTACTGCTGGACTTGTTCATATTAGCGGTCGCACCCTGCTATTCAGTCATTGAACATTTCTATATTGTGCAGTGCATTCGTTACAATTACAGGAAGTGCTCTGTTAGTTTTGTTTCACTTGAACTATTCTGTTTTGTGCTGTGCATTTGTACAATTGCAGGAATAGCTCTGTTAGTCTTGTTTCACATCTTTAATATACTTATTTGCATCAGCTTTGGTCTCAGATTTGTTTTATCCCACGCAATCAGATTCCGTTGTACCAACATTATTGTTACACAGAGAAACAAACCTCTCAGTATAGGGAAAAATGAAAATCAGAGTGCTGGAGTCACTCCAAAGGAGGAAAGGGCAGGAACATTTTACTCGATAAGAACCAAAAACAAGACAGACAATGACTACAGAGCAGTAGGAGGATGTATCTCAAGATTGCTTTCCCAGTGGCAGAAAATTTCCTCAGATCAGGGGGTCCTGAAATACATCAAAGAAGGAATAAAAGTTGATTTATTGTCCTTTCCCCAACAGTGTTTGAGGATATAGTTAACAATTACTGACATATCGGATCTAAACACACATGTGTAATACAGATATACGATAATTAATGATCAAAGACCAAAACAGAGCACCTCCTAACATAATATGATCTTACAAGGAAAGTGGAGTAATATGCCATAAAGTAGAATAATAACCATGAAAGTGGTTCTATAAAAGATAAATATCTTTATTATTCAATAAATCAATTACATATTATAAAAAGAATAAACACAAAAACAGGATGAGTGCGAAAGAGTTAAAACCCTAAACAACACCAGCAGTCAAAAGACGGTCTCCTGAAGGAAAAAGGACAGATAACCTAGCACACAGGGCAAGTACATGGTGTCACATGTACAAAAAAGTAACAAGCTAAGTAACAGTCAAAATAGTTGAGGACTACATGCGACAGCAGAAGGTATAAGTACAACTGATCCATCAAAAAACATCAAAAAATGCCCATTGTTAGGCAAAAAATGCCACTCATAGCGCAGTAAAGTGTCAGTGCTTACCCATGTGGGGGAGACCGGAATGACAGCTGGGTTGAAAATAGCCCGACGCGCGTTTCGTGTAGCGGGCTTCCTTGGGGGCTGTGTTTGAGGATAACCTACCTTTCATCCCAGAAGTTACAAAACACCCTAATATCCAGTCTCCAGGATTTACTATCTTCAGGGGTAAAATCTACAGGTCCAGAGGTAGAATGTGGCAGAGGTCAATATTCTTGTCTGTTTCTTGTAAAGAAACCAAGTGAATCTTACAGGATAATCAAAAACCTAAAACCTCTAAACCATCACATCACCTACAGAAGGTTCAATATGGAATCCATAAAATCATTCATCTGATAAGGGAAAACTTTTTCATGGCAACCATAGACTTTTAGGACACTTATTATCATGCCCCTTCTCTTCCAGTGTACCTAAAAATCTTGAGATTTGCGATTACCCAAAGATGAAAAACGCTACACTTACAGTTCAATGTTGTGCCTTCTGGTATTTCATCAGCATTGTGGGTATTTACTAAAATAACAGAGGTAGTAGAATTCATCAGGAAGCAGAACATTTGCATTATTCCTTAAGTCGACAATTTTCTGATTATGGCTCCCTCTGTATCATTGCTCAGACAACACCTACAAAGAACCCTTCAAATTCTAACATCCCTAGGGTGGCTGATGAATCCTCAGAAATCAGTCTTAGTCCCTTCTGCAAGAAAGGTGTTTCTAGGTATCCTGTTGAACTCTCAAAAACAAACATCCTTTTTACCAAAAGACAAACAAATTCAGATAAGATCCAGAATAACTGCTTTACAAAATCACAAGACAGTTCCCTTAAGGTTCACAATGTCGGCCCTAGGATCTATTAATAAGTAATACGTGTGCACTGTCACTGTTCAGGTGCCAGAGTAAGTTCCCAAACCGTACTATGTATTAAATAAACTCTGCACTCAACTTAAATGATAATTTTTTGTCTTTTTATTGTAGTTCAGTGATGTCAAACGTTTCGGTCCTTTAGGACCTTCATCAGTAACTGTACAAAAATAATAATAATAAATAATATGACAGATATCATGGAAACAATATTCCAAAAATAAAAAATAAAAAATAAAGTATATACATGTGGTACAAAAGATTACACTGTAGTTAGTATAGGAAGAGGCAACGTGCTTTCATCTTTTGACTTATACCAACAAGGGGAAGTCTGTACTATAGTAACCCCAATGTATCACTCCACAGCAGAATTAATTAGCGGCAGAAACCACATTAAAACTACAGGGTAAGCAGCACGCTAGTATAATTATCACGTGCACAATGGGTATTTACATTGATGTCCATAATATCACCTATGCTTTCTGGTCACTATAGGGTACATGTCTGCTCTGTAACACATTCAGCGTTTTTCTGTGATATACGGTATGTACAATTTTCTAGGTATAAATAGTACACTGGCGCAACTAGAAAAATAGAGCATGCACAGAACATATAATGCTGGATGAATGAGCAATGACGCGCATATAGGATTGTGTGTCTCAATAATAAACTGGGCACCTACCTATGTATGCGCTGGATGGGGGCTGCTGGGGACCTGTCAGCTTCTGTGCAAATGCTGACTGAAAATAAAATATAGATGAATGTAAACAAATAGACCCCTGCACCTCCAAAGTTGCTCATAAATGATAATGCCAAAACGCTATATCCATCAGATAATAAAACTGAAATGCTGGTAAAGGAAAAACCACATGTAATAAATAAAGTGCTGAGAAACTTACTTGAATCCAGTGTATGGCGACACGTGACCAAAAAAACAAAAAAACATAAACCCAACTCTTCATGAGATGACAGAAGTAACGGAGCGCGTGTGGATGTACACAAGTGCCGGGTAGGCGATCAAGCAGGGGAGCGTCCTCCCCAGAGATCAGTTACCTCCCGCACTGCAGTGCGTGCTGGAGTCAGAGTAGAGCGGCTTGCTGCAGACTCAAAGCGCGTAAGTGAGGACAGGGTAAATTGGAAGTGGGGATGGAAGGGCGGGTGACGTCACCACAGGATAGGGGCCGAGGAGGATCAAAAGACTATCCAACGCGTTTCAAAGGCTCGCAGGCCTTCTTCATCAGGTAATCTTTTGTACCACATGTATATACTTTATTTTTTATTTTTGGAATATTGTTTCCATGATATCTGTCATATTATTTATTATTATTATTATTTTTGTATAGTTACTGATGAAGGTCCTAAAGGACCGAAACGTTTGACATCACTGAACTACAATAAAAAGACAAAAAATTATCATTTAAGTTGAGTGCAGAGTTTATTTAATACATAGGCCCTAGGATCTATAACTTCATGCATTCTAGTGGTGGCCTGGTCTCAGGCCCGTACAAGAGTTCTACATATATTCATCCTCATGTTGGGACAGCTCCCACAATCCTTGAACAGAAGAGTTTTTTTGCATTATCCGGTGAAGTCTTTATTCACCTTGTGGCTAAGTCCAGGAAATCAAGAAAATGAAGTATCCTAGGTTCAGAATCCTCTGACAACTGTTATAATGGATGCCAGCAAAAGAGGATGGGGAGCTATGGTCTCACAAATTTTTTTTCAAAAGGATCTGAGCTTAAGATGTTAAGGGTATGCCACACTAAGCGAGATCGCAAGCGAGATCGCTAACGAGATCGCTACTGTGTCACCATTTATGACGCATTAGCGATCTCGTTAGCGACTTAACTGTGTGTGACATGTAGCAGCGATGTGGCCCCTGCTGAGATGTCGCTGATCGCTTACGAACATTCTGAGACGTTTTTTGGTCGTTGGTGTCCTGCTGGTGAGCCTGAATCGCTGAGTGTGACACCCTTTATGAACGACTTCACCAGCATCGCAGGTGGGACTAGGTTTTCCAACGACCACGGAGGTCGTTATACAGATCGCTGATGAGATGTGTTTGGAATCACAGATCGCTGATTAGTTGTGTTTGGAATCTAACTAGCGATCACATAGCGATCGCACTAGCGATCTCGCCTGGTTAAGTCGTTGTCGTGATCGCTAGTGCAATCGCTAAGTGTGGCAGTGACTTTAGTCTTCAATCATCCAACTTTGAAAAATGCGAGGCAGTAGAGGAGACCCTCAGAGCCTCTATGAGCTTAATACAAGGGACACATGTAAAGGTATATTCCAACAACATAACAACAGTAGCTCACCTTCATCATCAGCAGAGCACAAAAAGTGAGGATCTAAAGTTGATTTTATCAAATATTTTCTCTTGGGCAGAGAGGTATCTCCTCTCTCTATCAGTGCTCCATCTGAAGAGCTCCAACAACATCCAGGCAGACTTCCTGAGCAGAAAGGATGTACAGCCAAGAGAATGAAGTCTAGATATAAAAGCCTTTCACTTTATTGTCGAAAAATTGGACTAAACAAATTTAGACCTATTTGCAGGCTGTCAGCACATAAAGGTAGAGCGCAACCTCTCTGTGAATCCAAACAACGCCTGTATAGCATTAGACGCATTTGCTCATTCTTGGGGGTTCACGCTATCATATGCCTTCTGACAATTCTTGTTCTGCCAAGGACACTCCAAAATATAAAAAAAAAGAGAATCAAGACAACACTCGCAGCACCTTTTTGGCCAAAGAAAACCTGGTTCTGGACATTGAACAGCCTAAGGTTAGAACGTCCGCTGATTTTCCCACCAATCAGCAACCTTCTTCATTAGGGTCCCTATCCCTATCTACCATCCAGACACATAAAGCTTGCACTTGGCTGCTTGGCTTCTGAGTTTGCGATCCTGAAAGCTAGGGGCCTCTCAGACAATGTCATAGGTGTTCTTCAAAAGAGTAAGAAGCTGATATTAATTGCAATTCATACCAAGATATGGAAGACATTTATATCACGGTGTGGGTATAATAGTACAGACTCCTTTTGTCCAGACATGGCCCAATTTTGTTTATTTTTTACTAAATAGTCTAAAACCGAGCATTCTCAAAGTCCAAGTTTCAGCCCTAAGGTGCTCATTCTTCGATCAGAACCTGGCAGACCATTGATGAATAAAGAGGTTTATGAATGCAGCCTCCTGATCTTACGTCCAAGATTGGCCAGCTTAACCCCGCCCTGGGATCTGAAAATCATTCTCAAAGGTCTAACACTACTACCATTTGAACCAATAACTTCTCTGAACTTAGATAAAATGCCTTGGAAACAGTTTTCCTAGTAGCAATTACAAAGGTCAGAAGAATTGGAGAATTTCAGGCCCTCTTAATCAAAGAACCATATCTAAGGATTCTGGAAAGCAGAATTATTTTCCGCATGGACCCATCATTTCGCATTAAAGTGACTTCAGAGTTCCATATGTCCTGGAAAATTATTCTTCCTTCCTTTTGTCAAAATCCATCGAATGATAAAGAAAGAGAGCTTCACTCATTAGTTGTACGGAGAAAACACTGGTGATAGAATGTAGGGTTGGGCTATTTGACCTTTTGGGGGTTTCCTGTCCATATTAGGAAAGGAAAAGGCAACCTCCTGTGGTGCTGTTGAGGAGGGTTCTTATAAAACTAATTACCAGTAAGTCAACTAACATTTTCTCAGCTCCTTCAGTGATTATTATCATACATTTATTATCTATGCTCTTGGTAGGTGATAAATCTTGTTTTTATGACGATCTCTTTATTGATAAAAACAATTAAAACAAGACTATCTATCCATTTATCTACAGTATCTATCTATCTATAGGACCATATTCAAAGTTTTGCTGTTTTTTTTTTCTTCAATAGTCTGGGGGACTATGATATATTATTCATCTTTTAGCTTTCATTATTCACTGCACATCATTGTCTATTTTGTTTCCTTAAAATCCTCAAATGACATTCCATTTTCTTTTCTTATTCCATTTTTGTATTATCACATAAAAATGTAACACGTTGCCCTATGATACCAGCTTGATTTATGAGCTTGGAGACTGCTCTGGATAAAACTGTTGCTGAATAACATAAAATAAAATGATTTTTAAGAGTCTGAACATTAAAAAAAATGTTTTAATAGCTGAAAAGAATACTTATTGAGCCATCAAGTCATCATTCATTTGCACAAAGTAAATCGAGAATATAAAGTATTTAATAGCTGTATAATAATGATAATTATAAGTCAATTTAGAGTAGAAATGAGGGGGAAGTTATTTAAAACCTTGTGGACTGGGCCATTTTTGTTGTTTTGTGCTTTTGTACTATTATGTTTTATGTCATGAAGTGTTTAAAGAGTAGCTGTTATTTTCATTTTTATTTAATAAATGTACATATATTTTAGAGTACATATATTTTAGAGCTGTACTCTTTCATTTTCCATGATTTGTTCATGTTTCTATATATCTACAGTGCCTTGCGAAAGTATTCAGCTCCCTGGAACTTTTCAACCTTTTCCCACATATCATGCTTCAAACATAAAGATACCAAATGTAAATTTTTGGTGAAGAATCAACAACAAGTGGGACACAATTGTGAAGTTGAATGAAATTTATTGGTTATTTTAAATGTTTGTGGAAATACAAAAACTGAAAAGTGGGGCGTGCAATATTATTCGCCCCTTTAAATTTCAGTGCAGCAAACTCCAGAAGTTCATTGTGGATCCCTGAATGATCCAATGTTGTCCTAAATGACTAATGATGTTAAATATAATCCACTTGTGCGTAATCAAGTCTCCATATAAATGCACCTGCTCTGTGATAGTCTCAGGGTTTTGTTTGAAGCACAGAGAGTATCATGAAGACCAAGGAACACAACAGGCAGGTCCGTGATACTGTTGTGGAGAGGTTTAAAGTTGGATTTGGATACAAAATGATTTCCAAAACTTTAAACATCCCAAGGAGCATTGTGCAAGCGATCATATTGAAATGAAAGGAGTATCATACCACTGCATGTCTACCAAGACCCGGCCGTCCCTCTAAACTTTCATCTCAAACAAGGAGAAGACTGATCAGAGATGCAGCCAAGAGGCCCATGATCACTCTGGATGAACTGCAGAGATCTACAGCTAAGGTGGGACAGTCTGTCCATAGTACAACAATCAGTCGTACACTGCACAAATCTGGCCTTTATGGAAGAGTGGCAAGAAGAAAGTCATTTCTCAAAGATATCCATAAAAAGTGTCATTTAAAGTTTGCAACAAGCCACCTGGGAGACACACCAAACATGTGGAAGAAGATGCTCTGGTCAGATTAAACCAAAATCGAACTTTTTTGGCAACAATGCCAAATGATATGTTTGGCATAAAGGCAACACAGCTCATCACCCTGAACACACCATCTCCACTGCCAAACATGGTGGTGGCAGCATCATGGTTTTGGCCTGCTTTTCTTCAGCAGGGACAGGGAAAAAAAAGGGTTAAAATTGATGGGAAGATGCATGGAGCCATATACAGGACCATTCTTGAAGAAAACCTGTTGGAGTCTGCAAAAGACCTAAGACTGGGACGGAGATTTGTCTTCCAACAAGACAATGATCCCAAACATAAAGCAAAATCTACAATGGAATGGTTCACAAATAAACACATCCAGGTGTTAGAATGGCCAAGTCAAAGTCCAGACCTGAATCCAATCGAGAATCTGTGGAAAGAGCTGAAAACTACTGTTCACAAACGATCTCCATCCAACCTCACTGAGCTCGAGCTGTTTGCCAAGGAAGAATGGGCAAGAATTTCAGTCTCTCGATGGACAAAACTGATAGAGACATACCCCAAGCTACTTGCAGCTGTAATCGCAGCAAAAGGTGGTGCAACAAAGTATTAAGTTAAAGGAGCTGAATAATATTACACACGCCACTTTTCAGTTTTTGTATTTCCACAAAAATTTTAAATAACCTATAAATTTCGTTCAACTTCACAATCGTGTCCCACTTATTGTTGATTCTTCACCAAAAATTTACATTTGGTATCTTTATATTTGGAGCATGATATGTGGGAAAAGGTTGAAAAGTTCCAGGGAGCCGAATACTTTCGCAAGGCACTGTATATACAGGGGAAAGGAAGGCAGCACTCCATATAGTTTTAAGTGAAAAAGTGGATTTTTATTCAGAGCCACATGGCGTGGCGACATTTTGGCTCTCTCTGAGCCTTTTTCAAGCAGTAAATTCATCATACAGATAGGTATATATAGGGGTAGTTACAACATTATCAATTCACAACAATTTTCTTAAAAAATGCAATTGATTTCACGATTTCATCCCAAGTGTAATACATATAATAACCATATATTACTGCAAAGTGCTTGAGCCATAAAGTGCATAATAAACATGTACAGTACTCTCACAAACATATGAAATACTCATAATGATTAATTTAGTGCATCTTCGCAAATGTATATTAGATTACCTCACCAGGTATTTATTGCTATGCTCCACGTTGAGGAGGCCATGAGCGCCGAATTCAGCATCTGTTAGATACTCATGGCGCATGTCTATGCATGTTATTTGTGTGTCACAGTTGGCCAGTAGTACTATAGATGCAGTGAGTTTCACCTGCGCATGCTCACAAAAACAATGCAAACAATTCCACGCCATGTTTAGGGAGGCATATCACCGTCACTTCACTGCCCACGCGCATTGGTTATCTTGCCAGAATCCACAACTTAATCTCTTCACTACCACCAATGTTCTATATTACATTGCCTTTTACAAGTACAGTTCAAATCTTCTTGTTTTTCTGCATAATATAGGAATTGTAATTTTCTTAATATCAGTAATTCTTATATAGGTGGCAAAACAAGTTGTATAGATTCTTCTTGAATGGAATACTGTGAGGGCAAGGATATAGGTGTCAACCCTTACCATTGAAAATACCCCGCACACTGCATTGATCTGTCGGCCATGGGGTAACAGACCCCATTTTCTGACCCCTGATGAACCCTTAAGAATTTGAAAGGGGGAAACGCGTCGGGTTTTCTACCACTGGCTGATAAGTATTGCCTATTATCTATGTGCACACTTTTCCTGACTCTAGATATTGCCTATTATTTATGTGCACACCATTGGCTGATAAGTATTGCCTATTATTTATGTGCACACTTTTCCTGACTCTAGATATATATGCTAAGTAATGAGTCTGGGGTATTTTCAATATATGGTTAGTGTTAGAACCCTCTTGTTAGGTTTTGTTTCAGTTTGCTGGTCACATGACCTTTTTTCCCTATTTAGTCTGGCTCCGCCCTTCTGGCTTTGCTGGACTTCATTGTATTACCTACTCTTAAGCTAGCCGGGTGCTTAGGTGCCTTACTCAGTCAGTTTTGCTTGATCTTAGGATCTCTAAGTAATTTGTTTTCTGTTTTATTTTTCCCTGCTACAATTTCTGTTAGGAGGTGTCCACCTTTTCTCCCAGTCCCTAGTTCTTGTAGGGATTCCTCCCTCGCAACTATAGGTTTTCGTTCAGACTAGCTGAGGACTTTAGCGGGTCTGGTCGCAGGATCAGGTTCCCCGTTAGATCGTAGGGATCCAGCTTAGTTCTATTGTACGGACAGAATTCCCATCTTTCCTTAGTGCTTGTAGCAGATCATAACAGTAAGTCCAGCCTAAAAAAAAAAAAAAAATCTCTAAGGAAAGATTTTCTGTTTCCATCATGGTGTCGGTTCAGGATTTGGCTCAACGCCTGCAGGGACTTTCTCTGGAGGTGGCTGAAATCCAGCAACACGTGAGTAGTTGTTCTGGAGCACATTTCGTGGAGCCAAAGGTACGTTTGCCTGATTTATTTTTTTGGTGAACAACAAGATTTTTTTTCTTTTAAAAATGCTTGCTTTTGTATTTCCGTTTGAGACCCAGATCCTCTGGTGATGAATCATAGCGCATAGGGTTCATAATGTCACTTTTGCGCAAAGAACCTCAGGACTGGGCCTTTTCTCTGCAGCCTAGTGATCCATGCTTTAGATCAGTGGATAGTTTTTTTTCTGCTTTGGGGTTATTGTATGACGATCCGGATCGTGTTTCATCAGCTGAGACAGAATTGAGACGTTTGAGACAGGGATCAGGTAATGTGGAAAAATATTGTACTCACTTACGAATGTGGTCCACTCAGGTGGGGTGGAACGATTCAGCTTTGAAAAGTTTATTTCTTGCAGGGTTAAGTGAAAGGGTTAAAGATTTGCTGATTGCTTATCCTATACCTGGTAACTTGCAAGAGGCTATGCAATTAGCCATACGGGTGGATAGGAGACTGCGTGCAAGGGTTAATGAGAGTAAATCTGCCTTGTCATCTCCAAGTTTGGAAAGGGACTGTACTGACATTGCAGAGCCGATGGAAATTGGAGCAATGACACCTCACTCTCGGGAAAAAGACCGTAGATTTGCGGAGGGCTTGTGTTTCTATTGTGGCAAATCTGGGCATTTTATTAAGAACTGTGCGCTTCGAATGAATAAAGAGAAAAAAAAATGAGGTCAGTTTCCCCGCATAGCTTGTTTAACCCCTTCACCCCCAAGGGTGGTTTGCACGTTAATGACCGAGCCAATTTTTACAATTCTGACCACTGTCTCTTTATGAGGTTATAACTCTGGAACGCTTCAACGGATCTTCGCGATTCTGAGATTGTTTTCTCGTGACATATTGTACTTCACGTTAGAAGTAAAATTTCTTCGATATAACTTGCGTTTATTTTTGAAAAAAACGCAAATATGGCGAAAATTTTTAAAATTTTGCAATTTTCAAACTTTGAATTTTTATTCCCTTAAAACAGAAAAATATGTCACACAAAATAGTTAATAAATAACATTTCCCACATGTCTACTTTACATCAGCACAATTTTGGAACCAAAATTTTTTTTTGTTAGGAAGTTATAAGGGTTAAAAGTTGACCAGCGATTTCTCATTTTTACAACAAAATTTACAAAGCCATTTTTTTTAGGGACCACCTCTCATTTGAAGTCACTTTGAGGGGTCTATATGGCAGAAAATACACAAAAGTGACACCATTCTAAAAACTGCACCCCTCAAGTACTCAAAACCACATTCAAGAAGATTATTAACCCTTCAGGTGCTTCACAGGAACTAAAGCAACGTGGAAGGAAAAAATTAATATTTAACTTTTTAGCCACAAAAATGATCTTTTACAAACTTTTTTTTTATTTTCACAAGGGTAAAAGGAGAAAATGGGCAGATAAGGTTGTTATGCAATTTCTCCTGAGTACGCCAATACCCAATATGTGGGGGAAAACCACTGTTTGGGCACACGGCAGAGCTCGTAAGGGAAGGAGCGCCGTTTGACTTTTTCAAACTAAAATTGGCTGGAATTGAGATTGGACGCCATGTCGTGTTTGGAGAGCCCCTGATGCGCCTAAACAGTGGAAACCCCCACAAGTGACACCATTTTGGAAACTAGACCCCCTAAGGTACTTATCTAGATCTGTTGTGAGCACTTTGAACTCCCAAGTGTTTCACAAAAGCTTATAATGCCTGGGTGTGAAAAAAAAAAAAACAATTTTCCACAAAAATGATTTTTTAGTCCCAAATTTTTGAATTTTCCCAAGGAAATTGGACCCCAAAAGTTGTTGTCCAATTTGTCCTGAGTACGCTAATACCCCATATGTGGGGGGGGAACTGTTTGGGTGCACGGCAGGGCTTGGAAAGGAAGTAGTAACGTTTTGGAATGCAGACGTTGATGGGGGTCATGTTCCGTTTGCAGTGCCCCAGATGAGCCTAAACAGTGGAAACCCCCCACAAGTGACCCCATTTTGGAAACTATACCCCCTAAGGAACTTATCTAGATCTTTGGTGAGCACTTTGAACCCCCAAGTGCTTCACACAAGTTTATAATGCCCGGGCATGAAAATAAAAAATCCTATTTTTTTCCCACAAAAATTATATTTTAGTCACTAATTTTTTATTTTCTCAAGGGTAACAGGAGAAATTGGACCACATAAGTTGTTGTCCAATTTGTCCTGAGTACGCTGATACCCCATATGTGGGTGGGAACCACTGTTTGGGCGCACGGCAGAGCTCGGAATGGAAGGAGCACCATTTGACTTTTTCCAACCAAAATTGGCTGGAATTGAGATTGGATGCCATGTTGCATTTGGAGAGCCCCTGATGTGCCTAAACAGTGGAAACCCCCCACAAATGACCCCATTTTGGAAACTAGACCCCCTAAGGAACTTTTCTAGATCTTTGGTGAGCAATTTGAACCCCCAAGTGCTTCACACAAGTTTATAACGTAGAGCCGTAAAATTTAAAAATCATATTTTTTCCACAAAAATGATCTTTTCACCCCAATTTTTATTTTTCCAAGGGTAACAAGACTCCAAAAGTTATTGTGCAATTTGTCCTGAGTGCACTGATACCCCATATGTGGGGGTAAACCACTGTTTGGGTGCATGGCAGAGTTTGGAAGGGAAGGAGCGCCGTCTGACTTTTTCAACGCAGAATTGGCTGGACGCCATGTCGTGTTTGGAGAGCTCCTGATCTGCCTAAACAGTGGAAACCCCCATAAATGACGCCATTTTGGAAACTAGACCCCTCAAGGAACTTATCTAGATGTGTGGTGAGAACTTTTAACCCCCAGGTGTTTCACTAAAGTTTTTAACGTACAGCCGTAAAATAAAAAATCTTTTTTTTTTTTTACAAAAATGATTTTTTCGTCCCCAATATTTTATTTTCACAAGGGTAACAGAAGAAATTGGAACCCAAAAGTTGTTGTCCAATTTGTCCTGAGTACGCTGATACCCAATATGTGGAGAAAAACTACTGTATGGGCGCACGTCAGGGCTCGGAAGGGAAGTAGTGACGTTTTGGATTGCAGACTTTGATGGAATGGTCTGGGGGCGTCATGTCACATTTGGAGAGCCCCTGATGCACCTATACAGTGGAAACCCCCCACAAGTGACCCCATTTTGGCAAATAGACCCCACAAGGAACTTATCTAGATGTGTGGTGAGCACTTTGAACCCCGAAGTGCTTCACAGAAGTTTATAACGTACAGCCGTAAAAATAAAAAATCTTTTTTTTTTTTACAAAAATGATTTTTTTCGCCCCCAATATTTTATTTTCACAAGGGTAACAGAAGAAATTGGAACCCAAAAGTTGTTGTCCAATTTGTCCTGAGTACGCTGATACCCAATATGTGGGAGAAAACTACTGTATGGGCGCACGTCAGGGCTCGGAAGGGAAGTAGTGACGTTTTGGATTGCAGACTTTGATGGAATGGTCTGGGGGCGTCATGTCGCATTTGGAGAGCCCCTGATGCGCCTAAACAGTGGAAACCCCCCACAAGTGACCCCATTTTGGAAAATAGACCCCACAAGGAACTTGTCTAGATGTGTGGTGAGCACTTTGAACCCCGAACTGCTTCACAGAAGTTTATAACGCACAGCCGTAAAAATAAAAAATCCTTTTTTTTTTTGCAAAAATGATTTTTTTGCCCCAATATTTTATTTTTACAAGGGTAACAGGAGAAATTGGACCCCAAAAGTTGTTGTCCAATTTGTCCTGAGTACGCTGATATCCAATATGTGGGAGAAAACTACTGTATGGGTACACGTCGGGGCTCGGAAGGGAAGTAGTGACGTTTTGGATTGCAGACTTTGATGGAATGGTCTGGGGCGTCATGTCGCATTTGGAGAGCCCCTGATGCGCCTAAACAGTGGAAATCCCCAACAAGTGACCCCATTTTGGAAAATAGACCCCACAAGGAACTTATCTAGATGTGTGGTGAGCGCTATGAAGCCCCAAGTGCTTCACAGAAGTTTATAATGTACAGCCGTAAAAACAAAAAAATATTTTTTTTTGTACAAAAATGATATTTTCGCCCCCAGTTTTTTATTTTCCCAAGGGTAGCAGAAGAAATAGGACAAATTGCACAATAACTCTTGGGGTCCAGAGTACGCTGATACCCCATATGTGGGGATAAACTACTGTTTGGACGCATGGCAGAGCTGAGAAGTGAAGGAGCACCGTTTGACTTTTTCAACGCAGAATTGGCTGGAATTGAGATCAGACGCCATGTCACATTTGGAGAGCCCCTGATGTGCCTAAACAGCGGAAACCCCCCAATTCTAACTCCAACCCTAACCCCAACACACCCCTAACCCTAGTCCCAACCCTAACCACAAACCTAACCCTAACACACCCCTAATCCCAACCCTAACCCTAATCCTAACTTTAGCGCCAACCCTAACCCTAACTTTAGCCGCAACCCTAACCCTAACCCTAATGGGAAAATGGAAATAAATACTTTTTTTTAATTTTATTATTTTTCCCTTACTAAGGGGGTGATAAAGGGGGGTTTGATTTACTATTTATAGCGGGTTTTTATGATTGGCAGCTGTCACGCTAAAAGACGCTTTTTATTGCAAAAATAGTTTTTGCATCATCACATTTTGAGAGCTATAATTTTTGCATATTTTGGCCCACAGAGTCATGTGAGGTCTTATTTTTTGCGGGACGAGTTTACGTTTTCATTGGTACCATTTTTGAGCACGTGACTTTTTTGATCGCTTTTTATTTCGATTTTTGCAAGGTTAGAATGAACAAAAATCAGCAATTCATGAATTTCTTTTGGGGGAGGCGTTTATACCGTTCCGCGTGTGGTAAAATTGATAAAGCAGTTTTATTCTTCGGGTCAGTACGATTATGGCGATACCTCATTTATATCATTTTTTCATGTTTTGGCGCTTTTATAGAATAAAAACAATTTTATATAAAAAATAATTATTTTTGCATCGCTTTATTCTGCGAGCTATAACTTTTTTATTTTTTCACTGATGATGCTCTATGATGGCTCGTTTTTTGCGGGACAAGATGACGTTTTCAGCGGTACCATGTTTTTTTATATCGGTCTTTTTGATCGCGCGTTATTCCACTTTTTGTTCGGCGGTATGATGATAAAGCATTGATTTTTTGCTTCGTTTTTTTTTTTTTTTTAAGGGGTTAACTAAAGGGGTTAACTAGTGGGACAATTTTATAGGGGGGTCGTTACGGACGCGGCGATACCAAATATGTGTACTTTTATTGTTTTTTTTTTTATTTACAGGAAGAAGTGAATTTATTGGGGAATATTTTTTTTTTTTTTTTATTTATTTTGGATTTTTTTTTTACACATGTTTATTTTTACTTTTTTAACATTTTTACTTTGTCCCAGGGTGGGACATCACAGTATTTTATCAGATCGCTGGTGTGACAGTGTGCACAGCACTCTGTCACACCAGCGATCGCACAGGCATAGATGCAGGCTTCTCAGTGCCTGCTCTCGGCAGGCACTGAGGTAGCCGCCTCCCTCCAGGACCCCGGCGCCATCTTGGATCCGGGTCCTGGGAGGGGGAAGCCCTCAGAACAGCGCGATCACATCGCGCTGCTCTGAGGGTCTCAGGGGGGCGCGCAGGGAGCCCCCACCCTGCGCGATCCTCCCCTGTGCCCCCAGTACACCGCGATCATGTTTGATCGCGGTGTGCAAGGGGTTAATGTGCCGGGAGCGGTCCGTGACCGCTCCTGACACACAGTCATGGGTGTCAGCTGTGATAATAAGCTGACACCCGGCGGCGATTAGCTGCGCTCCCCTCAGGAGCGCAGCTGATCGCCTATGACGTACTATCCCGTCCCCGGTCATACGGGCCCAGGTACCATGGACGGGATAGTACGTCCGATGGCAGTAAGGGTTAAACAATAAAGGTGTCTTTCTTTCTTCTACCACTGCTGGTGAGGAGGAATTAATGGAGTTTCGGGTATTTGTGGATTGTGGTTCAACTCTCAATGTGATTGATGGGAAATTTTTGGAAAAACTAAAATTAAAACCCAAACTTCTATCTTCTCCTATTAATGTGGTGTCTGTGGATGGTTCTCACTTGAAAAATGTTACTCACCATATCTGTGAATTTCCTCTTACTATTAATGGTGTTCATCAAGAGAATTTGGATTTGGGAGTTTTGAATAATTTGCCCTCACCTGTGATTTTGGGGTTACCCTGGTTAAAATTGCACAATCCGGTACTGGATTGGTCGACCAATGAAATTAAGTCCTGGAGTCCTAATTGTTTATGACAAGTGTTGTAACGGGCGTATTGCTGCTGTAGTTAAGGGGGAGTTACCTGTACCTATTCAGGATTTTTGGAAAGTTTTTTCTGATAAGAAATCGCAGGTATTGCCTCCTCATAGAGATTATGATTGTGCAATTGAATTTGTCCCTGGAGCGACTCTTCCTAAAAGTCGTTTATTTAATTTGACTATTCCTGAGAGAAAGGCTTTGGAGGAATACATACAGACAAGCTTGGCCGCCGGTCACATTAGGCCTTCCAAATCTCCTGTGGCAGTTGGATTTTTTTTTGTTAAAAAAAAGGACGGCGGTTTACGGCCTTGTCTAGACTTTCGTGAGATTAATAAGATTACTGTACGCAATCCTTACCCACTGCCATTGATTCCTGATTTGTTTAATCAGTTAGTGGGGGCCAAGTGTTTCTCGAAAATTGATCTTCGAGGGGCATACAATTTGTTGCGCATGAAGGAGGGGGATGAATGGAAGACTGCGTTTAACACTCCACTGGGTCATTTTGAGAATCTGGTCATGCCTTTTGGGCTTTCCAGTGCTCCGGCATTTTTTCAGAATCTTATTAATGACATCCTTAGACCTTTGATCGGCAGAAGTGTGGTTGTGTATTTGGATGACATTTTGATTTATTCACTGGATTTGGAGTCTCATTGGAGGAGTGTGCGTGAAGTATTACAGTTACTGAGTGATAATTCACTTTTTGCCAAACTAGAAAAATGTGAGTTTGCTGTACAGAGACTTAGTTTTTTGGGCTACATTGTCTCCAGTGAAGGTTTTGAGATGGACCCGGTGAAAGTGCAAGCTGTGCAGGAATGGCCTAGGCCTATTGGTGTGAAATCAATACAGAGGTTTTTGGGGTTCGCCAATTATTATAGAAAATTCATAAAAAAATTTTCTGTGATTGCCAAACCTCTGACCGATCTCACCAGGAAAGGTGCTGATGCGGTTCAGTGGACTACTGAGGCCATTGAGGCTTTTGTGTTGCTAAAGGAGAGGTTCAGCTCTGCTCCCATCCTTAAGCAGCCTGATGTGACTAAACCATTTTTGGTTGAGGTTGATGCTTCTTCTGTGGGGGTCGGCACGGTGTTGTCTCAGGCAAAGATGGATAGAGTACATCCCTGTGCTTTTTTTTCAAAGAAATTTTCTGAGTCTGAACTAAATTATGATATTGGTAATCGGGAATTGTTGGCAATTAAACTCGCATTTGAACACTGGCGTCATTTTTTGGAGGGAGCGGAATTTCCCGTTCAAGTCTTCACCGATCTTAAAAATCTGATCTACCTTGATGCTGCCAAACGCTTGAATGCCCGTCAGGCTAGGTGATCACTGTTTTTCTCACGGTTTAATTTTACCGTTACTTACATCCCAGGTACTAAAAATGTTAAAGCTGATGCTTTGTCTCACAGCTTTTCTCCTATGGTGGGTACTGAGGAGGAGGAGGAAAACATCTTGCAAGAGGGGGTTGTTATTGCTGTTTTGGACTCCTGTTTGGAAGATGAGATTCTTAAAGCACAGGAGAATGCCCCATCTAACACGCCGCATGGGAGGTTGTTTGTGCCTGGTACCCTGAGGAGAGATTTGTTTGATGAATGTCATGACTCTCGGTTGGCAGGTCATCCTGGAATCTCTGAGACCAAGAGACTTGTGGGTCGCAGTTTTTGGTGGCCAGGATGGCAGAAGGAAGTCATTAAGTGGGTGCGCCAATGCACTGTGTGTGCTAGATCTAAGTCTTCTCATACTCCTGCTGCGGGGTTGCTTTGCCCTCTGGAGGTCCCTAGTGCACCTTGGACACATTTGGCTATGGACTTTATTACTGACCTTCCCCCTCTGAGGGTTTCACTGTCATCTGGGTGGTCGTGGACCGTTTTAGCAAGATGTGTCACTTGGTTCCTTTCATCAAACTGCCCTGCGCTAAGACTCTCGCTAAGGCCTTTGTCAAGGAAATAGTCAGACTAAATGGTGTTCCTACTGACATTGTTTCTGATAGGGGACCTCAGTTTGTGGCTCGTTTTTGGCGCGCCTTTTGTGACAGGTTGGGAGTTCATTTGTCGTTTTCATCCGGATATCATCCTGAGTCTAGTGGCCAGACAGAAAGGAAAAACCAGGATGCTGAGCAGTTCTTGCATTGTTTTGTGACTGATAATCAAGAGGGGTGGTCTGAGTTTCTGCCACTTGCTGAGTTTGCTCTTAACAACCATACATCCGCTTGTGCTGGTTGTTCGCCTTTTTTTTGTTGTACTGGGAGACATCCGTCGTTTGGGTCATTTTCCAAGTTGGGATCGGCTGTACCTGAAGAGGAGAATTTTTCTGGTGTTTTGGAGAGAGTTTGGACTGATGTGCGTGGTAATCTTCAGGAGGCTAACAAAAGATCCAAAGTGTATTTTGATAGAAAACGACAAGAGGTTTTGTTTGCTATTGGTGACATGGTTTGGTTGTCCTCTAAGAATCTGCGCTTGAGGATTCCGTCTAAGAAATTGGGTCCCAAGTTTGTAGGGCCCTTTAAGGTGCTTCAGGTTATTAACCAATCTGCTGTTAAGTTGGAGCTTCCCACCTCCTGGAAGATTAATCCGGTGTTTCATGTTTCTCTCTTGAAAAAAGCTGAGGTCTCAGATGGAGACGTCTCGGCCACTGTTCCCCTGGTGGTGGATGATGGGCAATATGAGATTTCCCGCATCCTAAATTCTAGACGGTATAGAGGGAGTTTACAGTACCTCGTCGCTTGGAAGGGTTATGGACCCGAGGATAACTCATGGGTGAGGGCGGATGATGTTTCTGCGTCTAGACTTGTCAGAGCGTTTGACAAGAGGTTTCCGGATAAGCCTAAGTCCTAGGGGATCCGGAGGATCCTCTTAGAAGGGAGGGTACTGTTAGAACCCTCTTGTTAGGTTTTGTTTCAGTTTGCTGGTCACATGACCTTTTTTCCCTATTTAGTCTGGCTCCGCCCTTCTGGCTTTGCTGGACTTCATTGTATTACCTACTCTTAAGCTAGCCGGGTGCTTAGGTGCCTTACTCAGTCAGTTTTGCTTGATCTTAGGATCTCTAAGTAATTTGTTTTCTGTTTTATTTTTCCCTGCTACAATTTTTGTTAGGAGGTGTCCACCTTTTCTCCCAGTCCCTAGTTCTTGTAGGGATTCCTCCCTCTCAACTATAGGTCTTCGTTCAGACTAGCTGAGGACTTTAGCGGGTCTGGTCGCAGGATCAGGTTCCCCGTTACATCGTAGGGATCCAGCTTAGTTCTATTGTAGGGACAGAATTCCCATCTTTCCTTAGTGCTTGTAGCAGATCATAACAGTTAGGAGCTAGAGTCAGTGATACATTTCTTACGTGATCATATGTACCCCCTATATATTGCAATTTATGGTCATGTCCTATATATTTTTTGATATATCCTCCCTGGGATTGTATACATTTATCGGTGTTTTTTTGTGACTGTTTAAACCACTAATATCATTGTGGGGATTTAGCATTTGTATTTTGTATTGGCCTGAGGATAAAGTGATATCAGTTCCTCTGAATTTGTGCAATATTGGGTATATAGGGTATAGGTTTAATGGATTGATGATTGTATCCAGTCCTGTTAATATACTCTTTGTGTGCCATATATTATACAATTTTCTGATACTATATCCTTGGTGGTGCTCCACTGTGTTTAAGTGCTTAACTATCTATTTACCTGTCTGTAGACGTTTTTTTTTTGCATTCTATCAACATTGTCTGATTACGATATAAGTTTATATTAAGGCTGCATTTTTTAAGAGACTGGTTGTGCAGCCCAATAGCATTTTTTATTACGAGATAAGTTCATTTTAAGGCTGCTTTTTGTCTCTGAGTTAAGCATTTTTTGCAGCATATTTCCTACGAGATAAGACTTGGGTTCAGCTGCATAAATCCTGATTTCAGGATACTCCGAGAGAAGTTTACAGCATATAAGCACTTTTTTGGAGACAATTAAGGTCTCTTCACCAAGGTATTTTTCGGTGTTTTTTGTATGTGTGTGTTTTTTCTATGTATCCCTTTTATGCTTGAAGGGTGATATAAGGTATCCTTAGGGGCACCGACGTTGAGCGGGGGCACCATGTCGTCAACAACTAGGGTGCCAACCTCCGCGGTCAGGAAGGGAATTACTAGGGCCTATTAGGGTGATTGCAGTTTTTTGCCCCCAATCTGATAAATCAATTATTGAATATTTTTTTATATTTTCCCTATATCCCCGTGTCTTATGTGTATATTTATGAGAATTTAAATCAATGAATTAAAAGGTATTTTTTAGTTTTTTTTTTCTATATGTTCTTTCTGTTTTTTTAGGGTTAGCCTTAGGGTTAGGGTTAGCATTAGGGTTAGGGTTAGGCTGGATTCATATCGCGTTATGGCAGTCCGTTAGACGGACCGCGTTACACCATGGTATAACACGGTGTAACGCAGTCCGATAACGCTGCCATTCACCCTCATTTGCAGGCGCATCACGACTAGTGTTGAGCGATACGATACTGCAAATATCGGGTATCGGCCGATATTAGCTGTATCGGGCTTTCGATTCCGAGTACCGATATTTTCGTCATATCGGATACCGGAATCGGATTTGTCACTGTCACTGTGAGTGTCCGTCGGTCGGGTCTGTCAGGAGTCAGCGGCACTTACCTGGCAGAAGATCTCCGGCGGTCACGTCCTGGACTGCTTGATGGCCGCCATTATCTTCTCCCTGGCGGTCACATGCAGTTTTTCGCGATAACTGCAGTGACTGCAGGGTAATCCCGGCCGTAAACCAGTCCGATGACGTCACCGCCGGGGAAGCAGGTAATCAGCTGTGCTGCGCCGGGATGACAGGCTCTGCCTGTCATTCTGATGTAGCAGAGCTGGATCATCGTGGGACACTCGTTACTATGGACTGCGTCGGACAGGTCGTATACTGCTGTTTTTTTTTTCATTTTTTTACAGGAGATCGATGGCGTCGCAGGATGAGACTGTAATAAAAGTAATGAAAACTGTGTTGTGTTTTTTATTAAATGAAAAAAAATTTTTATGAACATTCACCCGTCCGGGTACATCAGCAATTTAACTATTTACATACAGGGACCCTGTCCGGGTTATTTATAATTCTTTGGCAGGGGTGTTCCAGGTACCACCTGGTACTCTTCTGATGCTTGCCAAACATCCGAGACACCAAGGACCACCAGGACCTGATGACGTCGTATGGCCTGTACAGTCAAGTCGTGACCCCTATCTGTGTCTGTGTGGCCACCTCTTTCATCTCCCTCCGGTCTGGAGCCCTATGTCCCGGACTGAACGAACCCCAGGGGGCCTAACAGGCGCCGGGTACGGGTCAGCTATAGTTATCATGTCCATAGCTGGGGCTGCTGAGGAGACCACTGAGGGAGGCTGGGGAGATTTACGGCGTGGGTGGGCACTTGTGCAGAGGCCTGGATGTGGGAGGCTGAAGGCTCCGAGGGTCTCAAAGGTTCCTGACACTCTGGGGAGTAGGGGTCGCACCTGGTAACATTTAGGGCGTACCATCCATTGTAACCCCAGTGTCGGGTGTAAGTCACCAAGGCAACAGGTCCCTCCCCGGGTGTCCTTCTGGGAGGTGAGCCTCCACGTCCCGCCGGGTCACAAACACTTCTAAATAAAGTCCAGGCTCCTGGATGAAGCCCCAACCACCTTTCAATTTAAAGCTCCGTACTGCACCCTTACGCCGCGGCTCCCACAGGGTTCCTTTATCTTTTCTCATCCGGTCCTTATCTGCCCGGTCCTTCTCCAGGTTACGTTGCCGAAGCTTTTGGGTTTCTCGCTGCTCCCTTTGTCGCTCTGCTTCCCGCTCCCAACGTCTCCACTCTTCCTCCTGACGCCGGTTGTAATTCTCCTCCACCAGCATCTCCATGTCTCCACCATCAAACTGCAGCTTACGATGTCCGGTTTGCGGCAGCTCTCCTGGCGCCCGACAGTCCTGGCGGCGCTCACCTGCGGAGGAAGCAGCCGGCTCTGGAACAGATGACAGACGGGGCTCCGGTACAGACAGGTAGACCTCTGGTGCCTACGCGGCCTCCTCCATGAGGACGGGTGTCGCTTCTTCTGTCTCAGCGACGGGGCAGACAGCGGGATCTGGGGTGCTGCCGGTGCAGTTTTTTGCAGGAACGGGTGCCTCCACTGCGACAACGTCAACCGGATCACATTGCAAGGGCTGGGATGCCCGCACGGACTCCTCTACTAGAACGGGTGCCTCACCTTCCGGTACAGACACTTCACGTAAGAGGGATTGGCGCCGCTCCAAGTTTAGTTTTAGGGCACGCCAGCTGGCTTCCATCCTGGCGACCTCCTCCCGGTGCAGGGCCAGGCCTCTTAGGGTATCCTCCGCTTCTTGCAGCGTAGGAGGGTTTCCAGGCCGGGTGCCCAACGGTGGTTCCGTGGCGATCGGGTCGCTTCCGTGGGGGAGAGCTCTGACTGCTCCATCCCTTCACACTTCTGCTCGTGTCCATTAGCCATCTCTGCCAAGTCACATGTGTCATTAGCATCTGGAGAGGGCCCCTCTTTTGTAGTGAGGCGGGACCTTCGTGTTAGTTTCCGCACACTGAGGAGGATGAGGAGGCGGAACTCAAGAGCTGTGGGGCACGATCTTACATTGCAGTACCATTTAGAGTGGTCGGCCATCGTTTTCGCGCCACTGAGTGAGTGTACACCCACGAAGAGCACCCCCTTCTTCTTCACCAGTGCCTCGTCGTGACGCAGATATGGCGGAAAAATGGCAAATACATTCTCTGATGATTTTAGCAATTCTCAAGCACAAAACCAGTTCAATTCAGGCACACAGGACTCGCTTATAGCGAGCTACAGAATCCTGTTCGTGACGCCCAAGTTGAGTCGCACAGAGCCAGAGGTTTTGGGGGTACTCGGCACCGAGCCCGTCGACTTCTATGGGGTATGTCACGGCTTTACCCGCAATTGAATCAGAGTCTATTTTACTATGTAGAAGTGTATAAACTATAAATATATGTATATATATATGTCACAATGACATGTATATATATATATATAATGTATTCTATGTGTGTATATTTTGTGTTTACAACGAAAGAAAGGGGTTTTTTTGTTGCGATATTTTGTTCCCATAGACTTACATGGGACTTCCGGTATCGGAATCGGATATCGACGATATTTAGTGATATCGGCGATACCATTCCGATACGATATTTTTAGATATCGAGCAGTATCGCTCAACACTAATCACGACGCATGCCGTAAAGAGGCATGCGTTCGCGACATGCCGTCATTCAGTGATGGAGCCTCGGACACGGCCTGCAGCGTCTGGGCTACGTCACCGCTAGCACAGATGAATTATCTGCTGATTCATCTGCGCTAGTGGGTATAGCATAACACGATCACGTTATGCTATACCGTTACCAGCCCGTCAACGCTATGTGTTGAACGTGCTGGTAAAACGTAATGTGAACCTAGCCTTTAGCATCAGGGTTAGAATTAGGGTTAGGGTTAGAATTAGGGTTACGGTTAGAATTAGGGTTAGGGTTGGAATTTGGGTTAAGGTTGGAATTAGGGTTACGGTTAGAATTAGGGTTAGGGTTGGAATTAGGGTTATGTTGGGGTTAGGATTGGGATTAGGGTTAGGCTTGTGGTTAGGGTTAGAGTTAGGATTAGTGTTAGGGGTTTTGGGGTTAGGGTTGGGATTATGGTTAGGCTTGTGGTTAGGGTTATGGTTAGGGTTGGGATTAGGGTTAGGGGTGTTTGGGTTATGGTTAGGGCTTGGATTAGGGTTAGGGGTGTGTAGGGGTTAGGGTTGTGGTTAGGGGTGTGTTGGGGTTAGGGTAGGAGTTAGAATTGAGGGGTTTCCACTATTTAGGCACATCAGGGGTGTCCAAACGCGACATGGCGCCACCATTGATTCCTGCAAATTTTGCGTTCAAAAAGTCAAACAGTGCTCCCTTTATTCCGAGCCCCGACGTGTGCCCAAACAGTGGTTTACCCCTACATATGGGGTATCAGCGTTCTCAGGAAAAATTGCACAACCACTTTGGGGTCTAATTTCTCCTGTTACCCTAGGGATAAAAATGGGACTAAAATTTTATGTTTGTGGAATAAAATGATTTTTTATTTTCACGGCTCTGCGTTACAAACTTCTGTGAAGAACTTGGAGATTCAAAGTGCTCACCACACATCTAGAGGAGTTCCTTGGGGATCTAGTTT
>JARQOD010005299.1:0-48866 GCA_033576555.1 Oophaga sylvatica | reverse complement strand
CGTGCGCCCAACGGGACCACCTTTGCCCCCCCATATCAGTACATTTTGGGGGACCCCGACCCCCGTGCCCCCCAATATACAGTAAAAGTGCTAAATCACTGCCCACCGTGCCCCCCATATACGTACATGTGAAAATGACCCCCCCTGTTTCCCCATATACAGTACGGTGCTGCCACTGACCACCGTGTTCCCTAAAATAAGTACATTTGCTGATCACTGACCCCCGTGCCCCCCAATACAGAAACAGTGTGACCACTGACCACCGTGTCCCTATATACAGTCAGTGCTGACCCAAACCACCGTGCTCCCTAAAAAGACAGTGTTTGACCACTGCCCCCCAAAAACAGACAGTGTGACCACTGACCACCGTGCCCCCCAATCAGTACAGGTGAACTGACCACCGTGCCCCCATTACAGTACGTGTGACACTGCCACCGTGCCCCCAAAACATCGTGTGACAGCCCCACCGTGCCCCCTATAACAGTACATGCTGACATGACCACCGGGGCTCCTATATCGTACATGCTGACCCCCCCGTGCCCCCCTTTACAGACAGTGCTGACCACTGCCCCCCGTGCTCCCTATTCAGTACAGTGCTGACCACTGCCACCGTGCCCCCCATATACAGTAAGTGTCCACTGACCCCCTTTTGCCCCCCATATACAGTACATGCTGACCACGACCACCGTGGCTCCCATATCAGTACAGTGCGACCACTGCCCACCGTGCTCCCCAATACAGTACGTGCTGACCACTGACCCCCGTGCCCCTTTACAGTACAGTGTACCCACTGACCACCGTGCCCCCCTTTTTAAACGTACAGTGCAAGACCCCCGGGCCCCTTTTAACGTAATGTGCCCATGCCCCGTGCCCCCCATAACAGTACATCTGACCACTACCCCGTGCCCCCCATATACAGTCAGTGCTGCCCAAACCCGGCTCCCTATATACGTACAGTGTGACCAGACCCCCGTGCCCCCCTTATCAGTACAGTGGCCCACTGACCACCGTGCTCCCTATTACTTTCAGGCTGACACCCCCCCCCCCCTTTAAACATCCCCCCACCCCCCCCCCCCCCAAACAAAACACCCCCCATGCTCCCATATACAGTACGTGCTGCCCACTGACCACCTGCCCCCTTTTAACATCGGGCTGACCACTGCCCCCGGCTCCTTTACAGAAGTGCTGCCATGCCCACCGTGCTCCCTAAAAGTACAGTGTGATCACTGACCCCCGGGGTTCCCCATACAGTACAGTTGTGCCACTGACCCCCGTGCCCCCCCATTACATTTACGTGCTGACATGACCACCGTCCCCCCCAATTAATAGTGCTGACCACTGACCACCGTGCTCCTATTACAGTACGTGCGACATGACCACCGTGCCCCCTATATACAGACGTGCTGACCATGACCCCGTCCCCCATTACAGTACAGGCTGACCACTGACCCCCTTTGCTCCCTATATACAGTACAGGCGATCATGCCCACCGTGCTCCCTATTTCAGTACAGTGCTGACCTGACCCCCGGCCCCCATATTCGTACAGTGCTGACCCTGCCACCGTGCTCCTATATACAGACAGTGCTGACCGACCACCTGCTCCCTATAAAAGTCGGCGACTGACACCGTGCCCATTACATACAGTTGATCACCGTGCCCCCTATATACAGTACAGTGCTGCCCCTGAGCACGGGATTGGATTACAGCAGACCTGTCATGCGATTTTCAGAAGCTGACTCCGCGCCTTCGGTTTTTGGAGATTTTGCCAGCAGCGCAGAAAACGCGTCACAGCAATTTCCCGGGCCCGTGGAGTCAAGAGGTGGGGCCGCAGGTCCTGTAGCGACCCGGGCCCGGGGGGTCCTCCGTCTTCTAAGGTTGTACGCCTCACCAAAAGCCAAAAAAACCCCCCCCAAACAAAAACGCGGGGGGTTAATGGGGGATTTTTATACGTTGTGGGGGTTACGGGGGTGCAGGGATTTATATTGTTTGGGGGGTTTCCCGGGGGCTGCATGTGATTTATATACCGTCTGTAGGGGTTACATGGGGTGCCATGTGTTTTTATATACGTCTGTAGGGGTTACATGGGCTGCAGGATTTATTACTTGTGGGGGTTCAGGGGGTGAAAGGTTTTATATCGTCTGTAGGGGGTTACATGGGTCCCGGATTTTTATCCCTCGTAGGGGGTTACATGGGCTGCAGGATTTTATACGCTTGGGGTTTTACATGGGGCTGCACGGATTTATATCAGTCTGTAGGGGGTTACAGGGGGCTGCACAGGATTTATATAATTGTAGGGGTTACATGGGGCTGCAAGGATTTATATACAGTCTGTGGGGGTTACAGGGGCTGCACAGGATTTATTACCGTCTGTAGGGGTTACATGGGGCTGCATGTGATTTATTTACTTGTCTGTAGGGGTTACAGGGGGCTGCACGGATTTATATACGTCTGTAGGGGGTTACATTGGGCTGCACGGATTTATATACAGTTGTAGGGGGTTCATGGGGCCTGCATGTGATTTTATACGTTGTAGGGGGTTACAGGGGACTGCACGGTTTTATATCCGTCTGTGGGGGGTTTAAATTTGGGCTGCACAGGATTTATTATACCGTTGTAGGGGTTACATGGGGCTCCCAGGATTTAATCAATCTGTAGGGGGTTACTTGGGGCTGCACGGGATTTAATACCGTCTGTAGGGGGTTACAGGGGGCTGCAGGGATTTATATACAGTCTGTGGGGGGTTACATGGGGCTGCAGGGATTTTTTTATTACGTCTGTGGGGGGTTACAGGGGGCCTGCACGGGATTTATATACAGTCTGTAGGGGTTACAGGGGCTGCTGTGATTTATATACCGTCTGTAGGGGTTAACATGGGGTGCAGTGATTTATTGTCTTGTGGGGGGGTTTACTTGGGCTGCACGGGATTTTATCAGTCTGTAGGGGGTTACATGGGGCTGCACGGGTTTTATTATACAGTCTGTGGGGTTACATGGGGGCTGCAGTGATTTATATACTGTCTGTGGGGGTTATATGGGCCTGCATGTGATTTATATACCGTCTGTGGGGTTACATGGGCTGATGTGATTTATATACCGTCTGTAGGGGGTTACATGGGGTGCAGTGATTTATATACCGTCTGTAGGGGTTTAATGGGGCTGCAGGGTGTTTATATACCGTCTTGGGGTTACATGGGGCTGCATGTGATTTATTACAGTCTTTTGGGGGTTACATGGGGTGCACAGGATTTATATACAGTTGTAGGGTTAAATGGGGTTGCCGGGTTTGTATACAGTCTGTAGGGGTTACATGGGGCTGCACGGTTTAATAGAGTCTGTAGGGGTTACATGGGGCTGCACGGGATTTATATAGGTCTGTAGGGGTTACATGGGGCTGCAGGTGATTTATATACTGTCTGCAGGGGGTTACATGGGGGGCTGCATGTGATTTTTACAGCTGTAGGGGTTACATGGGGCTGCCGGGATTTATATAGAGTCTGTAGGGGTTACATGGGGCTGCATGTGATTTATATACACCCTGTAGGGGTTCATGGGCTGCATGTGATTTATAATCCCAATCTGTAGGGGGTTACAGGGGGCTGCATGTGATTTATATTCATCTTTAGGGTTACATGGGGCTGAGGATTTATATACTGTCTGTAGGGGGGTTACATGGGGCTGCATGTGTTTTTAATATACAGTCTGTGGGGTTACATGGGGCGCCGGGATTTATATACAGTCTGTAGGGGTTACTGGGGCTGATGTGATTTATATACGTCTGTAGGGGGTTTTATGGGGCTGCACGGGATTTTTAACAGTCTGTGGGGTTACATGGGGCTGCATGTGATTTATATTCGTCTGTAGGGGTTACAGGGGGCTGCACGGGATTTTATATACAGTCTTTAGAGGTTAATGGGGCTCATGTGATTTATTACGTCTTTTAGGGGGTTACATGGGGGCTGCACGTGATTTATATACCGTCTGAGGGTTACATGGGGCTGCAGGATTTATATACGTCTGTAGGGGTTCAGGGGGCCCTGATGGGATTTATATAACCGTCTGTAGGGGGTTACAGGGGGCTGCAATGATTTATATACTGTCTGTTAGGGGGTTAATGGGGCTGCATGTGATTTTATATACAATTATAGGGGTTACATGGGGCTGCATGTGATTTTTATTTATACAATCTATAGGGGTTACATGGGGCTGATGTGATTTATATACAGTCTGTAGGGGGTTACCATGGGGCTTGCACCGGTTTTTATATACAGTCTGTAGGGGGTTACATGGGGCTGCCATGTTTTAATACTGTCTGTAGGGTTACATGGGTGGCATGTGATTTATATACAACTATAGGGGTTACATGGGGCTGCACGGGATTTTTACAGTCTGTAGTGGTTACTTGGGGCTGCATGTGATTTATATAAATCTGTAGGGGTTACATGGGGCTGCATGTGATTTATATATTTGTCTGTAGGGGGTTACATGGGTTTTGTGAAGGGGGTTTGAGAGAGTTCTGAGAGAGGCTCGCTCTGGTGGTTACAAGGGGGTGTAGTCTGTCCAGTGAAGATGTGAGGACTGGGAATCAGGTGTTTACTGATTGGTTTTATATAAGGGAGTCACCTTCCCATCAGGGTTGCCGGTGATCAATTGTTCTGGTCTGGATCTTTATTAGGTGTGTGACCCAGATGTTTTTGAAATTGTAGGTTGGTGTTTTTAGGGTTTTCTGAGATTGCAGTAAGTCCCTTCCTATCCTTTTCTATTTGATGTTTGGGCCCGGTTTGCTCATACTATTTTCTTTCTGTGTCAGTATTTCCTTTGTCTAACCGCCATTATTGTTTGGGGGCTTTCTATTATCTTTGGGGTTCTGTCCGGGGCAGATAGCTTTCCTTTTATATCTTTAGGTGTAGTTAGTTTCTCAGGCTGTGAGAGGCGTCTAGGACCAACGTAGGAACGCTCCAGGCTGCTCTAGTTGTGGTGGTTAGTCAGGGTACTGCAATCTCATAGATTCCAGCTGCTCTGGTGTATTGCCTTTTTTTACCTGCATCCTCAGCTACCGAAACATAACAGTATCACCGGCCTAAAATTGAAAATTGTATGGTACTCACAGAAGGGAAAAAATATTGTGAAAGAAAAAAGTTGTCAGAGTTGTCAGAGATATTTTTTGTTTGTTGCATTTTTTTTCCCTCTGTTATCTCTGGGTGCTGGGGAGGATTTTTTCTCTCAATGGAGTTTGCACAGTTGTCTGGCCGTGTGGATCGCTTGCATGAGGTTCGGAGTTGCTATCTATCTTGCTAGGTTGCCTGTTGTGGAACCTAGGATCCCCATGCCAGATTTGTTTTTAGGAGATCGAGCTAAGTTTCAGAATTTCAAAAATAATTGTAAATTGTTTTTTGCCTTAAAATCTAAGTCCTCGGGGAAAACGCAGCGCAGCAGGTTCAAATTATCATCTCTCTCCTGCCGGTGATCCTCAGGATTGGGTTTTTTTCCCTGACACCTGGGGATCCTGTTTTGAGTGATGTTGATGCGTTTTTTCAGGTTTTGGGGGGTTTATTGTACGATGAGCCTAATGTCAGTGATCAAGCTGAAAAAGCCTTGTTGGCATTAATCAGGGGCTTGATGACGCTGAGTTATACTGTCAGAGATTCCGTAGGTGGGCAGTCCTGACCAAATGGAATGACGACTCTTTGGCAGCCCTTTTCCGGAAGGGTCTGTCTGATAATGTAAACGATGTTATGGTGGGATTCCTGTCCCCCTCTGGTCTCAATGATTCTATGTCATTAGCGATTCAAATTGACAGACGTTTGCGTGAGCGGAGAAGTATGCGTGGAATGGTGTTGCCTTGTGAACCAGCTTCTGAACCCATGCAGTGTGATACAGTGGTGTCTGGGGCACAGCGTCATGAGTTTCGAAAGCGCAATGGGTTATGTTTCTACTGTGGTGATGCCTCTATGCTATTTCAGTCTGCCCTAAGCGGGGGAAGACGTTTTGCACGCTCAGTTGTCTTGGGTAGTGTTCAGACTAAGTTTTTATTAACTGTCACTCTGATATGCTCTCTGTCCTCATTTTCTGCTCAGGCTTTCGTTGATTCTGGAGCAGCTATTAACCTGATGGATTATGATTTTGCTAAACGTTGTGGATTTCCCTTGATACCCCTACAGAAGTCTATTCCCCTACTGGGGATCGATTCTACCCCTTTGGCTGAGAATAAACCCCAGTTTTCTACTCAGGTGATAATGAGGGTTGAACCTGATCACCAGGAGTGCTGCAAATTTTTGGTTCTGTATAATCTGCATGACATTATCGTGCTGGGTTTCCCTTGGTTACAGTCTCATAATCCTGTTTTGGATTGGAAATCTGTGTCTGTAACCAGTTGGGGCTGCCAATGTGTTAATACCAACACTCCTGTTTTTTCTGCCTCCCCCCAGGCTCAGGATGTTCCTGACTTTTTGATTGATTTTTCTGATGTGTTTTAGCGAAAGTAAATCTGCATCCTTACCTCCCCCTAGGAGCTATGACTGCGCTATTGAATTAGTGCCGGGTAGTAAATTCCCTAAAGGGCGCCTTTTTAACTTGTCTGTACCTGAACATGACGCTATGCGGTCTTATATCAAGGAATCATTGGAGAAGGGTCATATCAGACCATCCTCTTCACCCTTAGGTGCCGGTTTTTTCTTTGTGGCCAAAAAGGATGGTTCATTAAGGCGTGTATTGATTATCGTCTCTTGAACAATATGACTGTGAAATATCAATACCCGTTACCTTGATTTCTGACCTGTTTTCCAGGGTGAAAAACGCTACTTGGTTTACCAAGCTTGACCTCAGGGGGGGCGTATAACCTTATTCGCATTAAGCACGGGGATGAATGGAAGACGGCATTTAATACCCCTGAGGGGCATTTTGAGTACCTGGTGATACCCTTTGGCTCACTAATGCTCCTTCTGTCTTCCAGTCCTTCATGAATGACATTTTCAGGGATTTTGTGGACAAATTTCTGATTGTTTATTTGGATGATATCTTGATTTTTTCTAATGACTGAGACTCTCATGTGAAACATGTTCGAACATGTATTCCAGATTTTGAGAGAGAATGCTCTGTATGTGAAGGGATCAAAGTGTCTTTTTGGCGTACAGAGGATCTCATTTCTGGGATTCATTTTGTCCCCATCTGTTATTGAAATGGACCCGGTCAAGGTTCAGGCCATCTGTGATTGGGTCCAACCTACTTCATTAAAGGCTCTTCAGAGATTTTTGGGTTTTGCCAATTTTTATCGTAAATTTATTGGGAATTTCTCGGTTATTGTTAACCATTAACTGATTTGACCAGAAAGGGTTTGATGTGGTGAATTGGCCTCCTGAGGCAGTCTCTGCATTTCAGGAACTTAAGCAGAGATTCACTTCTGCTCTGTTCTACGGCAGTCTGATGTTTCTCTGCCATTTCAGGTGGAGGTTGATGCCTCTGAAATTGGGGCAGGTGCCGTTTTGTCCCAAAAAGATCCAGAGACCTCTAAAAGTAACCCTTGTGCCTTTTTCTCTCGAAATTTTTCTCCTACTGAACGTAATTATGATGTGGGTAATCGGGAGTTTTGGCCATGAAGTGGGCTTTTGAAGAGTGGAGACATTGGCTGGAGGGAGCCAAACATCAGGTGGTGGTCATTACGGACCATAAGAATCTGGTTTATCTGGAATCTGCCAAGCGACTCAATCCTAGACAGGCCAGGTGGGCCTTGTTTTTCACACGTTTTAATTTTGTGGTTTCCTTTCTTCCTGGCACTAAGAATGTTAAGGCGGATGCCCTCTCGAGGAGTTTCCTTGCGGACTCTCCTGAGTTATCTGATCCTTCTGTTATTTTGAAAGAGGGTGTAGTTCTTTCCGCCATCTCGCCCAATTTGAGACTTGCTCTGGAGGGGTGTCAGGAGGATAGGCCCGAGCGCTGCCCTGTTGGAAAATTGTTTGTCCCGGACCAGTGGAAAAAGAGTGTGATGTCTGAGATTCATTGTTCCGCATTGGCTGGGCATCCCGGAATTTTTGGTACCAGAGACTTGGTTAGTCGGTCCTTTTGGTGGCCTACCTTGTCTCGTGATGTCAGGGAATTTGTGCAGTCCTGCGGGACTTGCTCTCGCTCCAAGCCTTGCTCTCGCTCTAGTGGTTTGTTGATGCCATTGCCTGTGCCCAAGAGACCATGGACCCATATCTCTATGGATTTCATTTCCGATCTTCCTGTTTCTCAGAGAATGACCACCATCTGGGTAATTTGTGATAGGTTTTCCAAAATGATACATCTTGTGCCATTACCTAAGTTGCCTTCCTCCTCTGAATTGGTGCCGTTGTTCCTTCAGCACGTGGTTCGTTTACACGGCATTCCTGAGAACATTGTGTCTGACAGAGGAGTCCAGTTTGTTTCCAGATTTTGGAGGACTTTTTGTTCTAAACTGGGTGTTCAATTGTCTTTCTCCTCGGCATTTCATCCTCAGACCAATGGTCAAACTGAGAGAACAAACCAGACATTGGAGACTTATCTAAGATTCTTTGTGTCTGCTGATCAGGATGACTGGGTCTCTTTTTTGCCTTTGGCTGAGTTTGCTCTTAATAATAGGGCTAGCTCTGCCACTTTGATGTCTCCATTTTTTTGTAATTCTGGGTTTCACCCTCGATTTTCTTCAGGACAGACGGAGGCTTCTGTCTGTCCAGGTGTTGACTCTGTTGTGGAGCGTATGCAACAGATTTGGGACCAGGTAGTGGAGAGGTTGTCCCTCTCTCAGGAGAGGGCCCAGCGGTTTGCTAACCGGCATAGGATGATGGTCCTCGGTTTAAAGTGGGGGACTTGGTCTGGTTGTCCTCAAAGAATATTCCTATGAGAGTAGCATCTCCTAAATTTAAGCCTAGGTTCATTGGACCTTATAAGATCATGGAAATTATTAATCCTGTTTCTTTTCGTTTGCTTCTTCCAGGGACATTTAAGATCTATAACGTGTTCCACAAGTCCTTGTTGAAGAGGTTTGTTGAGCCAGTGGTTCCTGCTGCTGTGCCTCCTGACCCTGTTTTGGTTGAGGGCAATCTGGAGTATGTGGTTGGGAAAATATTAGATTCTCGTTTTTCTAGACGGAAACTCCAGTATTTGGTTAAATGGAGAGGTTATGGTCAGGAAGACAATTCTTGGGTGTTTGCTTCGGACATCCATGCTAGGAGACTTATCCGTGCGTATCATAGAACTCATCCTGACCGACCTGGTTGCTCAAATGAGGGTTCGGTGACCCCTCCTCAAGGGGGGGGGTACTGTTGTGAATGGGTTTGAGATGAGTTCTGAGCAGAGGCTCCCTCTGGTGGTTACAAGTGGTGCTAGTCTGTCCAGTGAAGATTGTGAGGACTGGGAATCAGGTGTTACTGATTGGTCTTATATAAGGGAGTCACCTTCCCATCAGGGTTGCCGGTGATCAATTGTTCTGGTCTGGATCCTTTATTCCTGTTTCCCTTGTAGCCTGCTGTGTCGTGTCTGCATCTCCTGCTAACACATAAGTCATTTTCTTTTTTGTGTTTGTGCTATATTTTTGCATTTTGTCCTGCACTTCTGTGGGGGCCTTCTGGGTCCCCTCGGGGGCTTCTGCCCTCTCAGTTTTGTTCAGCCACTGATGTTTGTACTTTTGCTTTTTCCAGTTTTTTCAGTGGCTGCTGTTTTGATTTTGTTACACCAGAGAACTAATTTAGGTGGTAGAGGTCGTGTGATCTCAGGTGTTTTTGAAATTAGTAGAGTTGGTGTTTTTCAGGGTTTTCTGGGATTGCAGTAAGTACCCTTCCTGTCCTTTTCTATTTAGATAGTTTGGGCCCCAGCGTTTGCTCATACTATTTTCTTTCTGTGTCAGTGTTTCTTCTTGTCTAACCGCCATTACTTGTTTGGGGGCTTTCTATTATCTTTGGGGTTCTGCTCCGGGGCAGATAGCTTTCCTATTTCTATCTTTAGGTGTAGTTAGTTTCTCAGGCTGTGACGAGGAGTCTAGGACCAACGTAGGAACGCTCCACGGCTGCCTCTAGTTGTGGTGGTTAGTCAGGGTACTGCAATCTCATAGATTCCAACTGCTCTGGTGTATTTCCTTTTTTACCTGCCCTCCTCAGCTACCGAAACATAACACATGGGGCTGCATGTGATTTATATACCGTCTGTAGGGGGTTACATGGGGCTGCATGTGATTTATATACCGTCTGTAGGAGGTTACATGGGGCTGCATGTGATTTATATACCGTCTGTAGGGGGTTACATGGGGCTGCATGTGATTTATATACCGTCTGTAGGGGTTTACATGGGGCTGCACGTGATTTATATACTGTCTGTAGGGGGTTACATGGGGCTGCATGTGATTTATATACAGTCTGTAGGGGTTACATGGGGCTGCACGTGATTTATATACTGTCTGTAGGGGTTACATGGGGCTGCATGGGATTTATATACCGTCTGTAGGGGGTTACATGGGGCTGCACATGATTTATATACTGTCTGTAGGGGTTACATGGGGCTGCATGTGATTTATATACAATCTATAGGGGTTACATGGGGCTGCATGTGATTTATATACAGTCTGTAGGGGTTACATGGGGCTGCATGTGATTTATATACATCTGTAGGGGGTTACATGGGGCTGCATGTGATTTATATACAGTCTGTAGGGGGTTTACATGGGGCTGCATGTGATTTATATACAGTCTGTAGGGGTTACATGGGGCTGCATGTGATTTATATACGTCTGTAGGGGTTACATGGGGCTGCATGGTTTTTATACACTGTAGGGGGTTACATGGGGCTGCATGTGATTTATATACGTCTGTAGGGGTTACATGGGGCTGCATGTGATTTATATACGTCTGTAGGGGGTTACATGGGGCTGCACGGATTTTATACAGTCTGTAGGGGTTACATGGGGTGCATGTGATTTATATTACCGTCTGTAGGGGTTACATGGGGCTGCACGGATTTATATACAGTCTGTAGGGGTTACATGGGGCTGCATGTGATTTATATACAGTCTGTAGGGGTTACATGGGGCTGCATGTGATTTATATACCGTCTGTAGGCCTCAGTACGAATACATGGGCTGCATGTGATTTAATACGTCTGTGGGGGTTACATGGGGCTGCATGGATTATATACCGTCTGTAGAGGTTACATGGGGCTGCATGTGATTTTATACCGTCTGTAGGGTTACATGGGGCTGCATGTGATTTATATACCGTTGTAGGGTTAATGGGCTGCACGTGATTTATATACGTTGTAGGGGTTACATGGGGCTGCAGTGTTTATATACAGTCTGTAGGGGTTACATGGGGCTGCACGTGATTTATATACTGTCTGTAGGGTTACATGGGGCTGCATGGGATTTTATACGTCTGTAGGGTTACATGGGGCTGCAAGATTTATATACTGTCTGTGGGGTTACATGGGGCTGCATGTGATTTATATACATTATAGGGGTTACATGGGACTGCATGTGATTTATATACATCTATAGGGGTTACATGGGGTGCATGTGATTTATATACAGTCTGTAGGGTTACATGGGGCTGCACGGATTTATATACAGTCTGTAGGGTTACATGGGCTGCAGGATTTATATACGTCTGTAGGGTTACATGGGGCTGCATGTGATTTATATACATCTTAGGGGTTACATGGGGCTGCATGTGATTTATATACTCTGTAGGGGTTACAGGGCTGCATTGATTTATATAAGTCTGTAGGGGTTACATGGGCTGCACGGATTTATATACAGTCTGTAGGGTTACATGGGGTGCAGGATTATATACTCTGTAGGGGTTAATGGGCTGCACGATTTATATACTCTGTAGGGGTTACATGGGGCTGCATGTGATTTATATACATCGTGCTGGGGGTTACGAGGGACTGGGCGCGTTTAATACATCTGAGGGTTACATGGGCTGCAGTATTTATATCAGTTGTAGGTTACATGGCTGCACGGATTTATATACATCGAGGGGTACATGGCTGAGGATTATATCGTTGTAGGGGTTACAGGGCTGCAGATTATATACGTCTGTAGGTTACATGGCTGCACGATTTATATATCTGTAGGGGTTACATGGCTGCATGATTTATTCGTCTGTAGGTTACAGGCTGCACGATTATATACGCTTAGGGTTACATGGGCAGTGATTTTTACGTCGTAGGTTAAGGGCTGCATGGATTTATATACGTTGAGGTAATGGCTGCAGGATTAATACATCTGTAGGTTACATGGGGCGCAGGTTTATAATTGTAGGGGTTATGGGCTGATGGATTTATAACATCTGTAGGGGTTACATGGGGCTGCATGTGATTTATAAGTCTGTAGGGGTTACAGGGGCTGCATGTGATTATATACGTCTGTAGGGGTTACATGGGGCTGCACGGATTTATACAGTCTGTAGGGGTTAATGGGCTGCATGTGATTTATATACAGTCTGTAGGGGTTACATGGGGCACATGGGGCTGCATGTGATTTATATACAGTCTGTAGGGGTTACATGGGGCTGCATGTGATTTATATACAGTCTGTAGGGGTTACATGGGGCTGCATGGATTTATATACAGTCTGTAGGGGTTACATGGGGCTGTACGGGATTATATACAGTCTGTAGGGGTTACATGGGGCTGCATGTGATTTATATACAGTCTGTAGGGGTTACATGGGGCTGCACGGGATTTATATACAGTCTGTAGGGGGTTACATGGGGCTGCATGGGATTTATATACGTCTGTAGGGGTTACATGGGGCTGCACGGGATTCATATACAGTCTGTAGGGTTACATGGGGCTGCATGGGATTTATATACGTCTGTAGGGGTTACATGGGGCTGTACGGGATTCATATACAGTCTGTAGGGGGTTACATGGGACTGCACAGGATTTATATACCGTCTGTAGGGGTTACATGGGGCTGCATGTGATTTATATACCGTCTGTGGGGTTACATGGGGCTGTGATTCATATAGTCTGAGGGGTTACATGGGCTGCATGTGATTTATATACAGTCTGTAGGGGTTACATGGGGCTGCATGGGATTTATATACAGTCTGTAGGGGGGTTACATGGGGCTGCATGGGATTTATATACAGTCTGTAGGGGGTTACATGGGGCTGCACGGGATTTATATACGTCTGTAGGGGGTTACATGGGGCTGCATGTGATTTATATACCGTCTGTAGGGGGTTACATGGGGCTGCATGGGGATTTATATACAGTCTGTAGGGGTTACATGGGGCTGCATGTGATTTATATACAGTCTGTAGGGGTTACATGGGGCTGCACGGGATTTATATACAGTCTGTAGGGTTACATGGGCTGCACGGATTTATATACAGTCTGTATGGGTTACATTGGGCTGCAGGATTTATATACAGTCTGTAGGGGGTTACATGGGGCTGCATGTGATTATATACCGTCTGTAGGGGTTACATGGGGCTGCATGTGATTTATATACCGTCTGTAGGGGTTACATGGGGCTGCACGGGATTTATTTACCGTCTGTAGGGGTTACATGGGGCTGCATGGATTTATATACGTCTGTAGGGGTTACATGGGGCTGCACGGGATTTATATACAGTCTGTAGGGGTTACATGGGGCTGCACGGGATTTATATACAATCTGTGGGAGTTACATGGGCTGCACGGGATTTATATACAATCTGTAGGGGTTACATGGGGCTGCATGTGATTTATATACAGTCTGTAGGGGGTTACATGGGGCTGCATGTGATTTATATACAGTCTGTAGGGGTTACATGGGGCTGCACGGGATTTATATACAATCTGTAGGGGGTTACATGGGGCTGCATGTGATTTATATACAGTCTGTAGGGGGTTACATTGGGCTGCACGGGATTTATATACCGTCTGTAGGGGGTTACATGGGGCTGCATGTGATTTATATACAATCTGTAGGGGGTTACATGGGGCTGCATGTGATTTATATACAGTCTGTAGGGGGTTACATTGGGCTGCACGGGATTTATATACAATCTGTAGGGGGCTGTGTAAGATCTGTAGCTGATCTGTGATGTCATTGAGGCGCTGGGAATATTATGTCGCCATAGAAGCATGGAAAATAAATATATCGTTTAGGTGGTGTAGCGCGGTCTATAGGGGCGTCCAGCGGTCTCTAGGGGGCGTCCCGGGATCTGTAGGGGTCGTCCCACGGTTTGTAGGGGGTGTCCTGTGGTCTGTAGGGGCGTCCCGCGGTCTGTAGCAGCCGTCACGGGGTCTGTAGGCGGCCGTCCCACGGTCTGTAGCAGCCGTCACGGGGTCTGTAGCGGCCGTCCCACGGTCTGTAGCAGCCGTCACGGGGTCTGTAGGGGCGTCCCGCTGTCTGTAGCGGCCGTCCCGGGATCTGTAGCGGCCTTCCCGGGGTCTGTAGGGGTCGCCCCGTGGTCTGTAAAGTCCGTCCCACTGTTTGTAAGGTCCGTCCCGCCGTCTGTAGGGGGCGTCCTGCGGTCTGTAGGGACGTCCCGTGTTCTGTAGCAGCCGTCCCTGGGTATGTAGGGGCGTCCCGCGGTCTGTAGCGGCCATCCCTGGATCTGTAGCGGCCGTCCCGGGGTCTGTAGGGGTCGCCCCGTAGTCGCTAAGGTCCGTCCCGCTGTTTGTAGGGGGCGTCCTGCGGTCTGTAGGGGCGTCCCGTGGTCTGTAGCAGCCGTCCCTGGGTCTGTAGATGGCGTCCTGCGGTCTGTAAGGTCCGTCCCGCTGTCTGTAGGGGGCGTCCTGCGGTCTGTAGGGGCGTCCCGTGGTCTGTAGCAGCCGTCCCTGGGTCTGTAGGAGCGTCCCGCGGTCTGTCAGGTCTGTCCCCGGGTCTGTAGGGGGCGTCCTGGGGTCTGTAGGGGGCGTCCTGGGGTCTGTAGATTCCGTCTCGCGGTCTGTAGGGGCCACCCCGCTGTCTGTAGCGTCCGTCTTGCGGTCTGTAGGGTCCGTAGCGTCTGTCTTGCGGTCTGTGGGGGCGTCCCGCGGTCTGTAGCGGCCGTCCCGCAGTCCGTAGGGGCGTCCCGGGGTCCGTAGGGGGTGTCCCGCGGTCTGTAGCGGCCGTCCCAGGGTCTGTAGGGGGCGTCCCGCGATCTGTAGCAGCCGTCCCGGTGTCTGTAGAGGCCATCCGCGGTCTGTAGGGGGATTCCCGGGGTCCGTAGGGGGTGTCCCGCGGTCTGTAGCGGCCGTCCCAGGGTCTGTAGGGGGCGTCCCGCGATCTGTAGCAGCCGTCCCGGTGTCTGTAGAGGCCATCCCGCGGTCTGTAGTGAGATTCCCGGGGTCCGTAGGGGGTGTCCCGCGGTCTGTAGCGGCCATCCCAGGGTCTGTAGGGGGTGTCCCGCGATCTGTAGCAGCCGTCCCGGTGTCTGTAGAGGCCATCCCGCGGTCTGTAGGGGGATTCCCGGGGTCTGTAGGGGCCGCCCCGCGGTCTGTAGCATCCGTCTTGCGGTCTGTAGGGTCTGTAGCGTCTGTCTTGCGGTCTGTAGCGTCTGTCTTGCGGTCTGTAGTGGCCATCTTGCGGTCTGTAGCGGCCGTCCTGCGGTCTGTAGCGGCCGTCTTGCGGTCTGTAGCGTCCATCTTGCGGTCTGCAGGGTCCGTAGTGTCTGTCTTGTGGTCTGTAGGGGCCGCCCCGCTGTCTGTAGCGTCCGTCTTGCAGTCTGTAGCGTCTGTCTTGCGGTCTGTAGCGGCCGTCCCGCGGTCTGTAGCGGCCGTCCCGCGGTCTGTAGCGGCCGTCCCGCGGTCTGTAGCGGCCGTCCCGCGGTCTGTAGGGCCGTCCGCGGTCTGTAGCGGCCGTCCCGTGGTCCGTAGGGGCGTCCCGGGGTCCGTAGCGGCCATCCCGTGGTCCGTAGGGGCGTCCCGGGGTCTGTGGGGGGGTTGTCCCGCGGTCTGTAGCGGCGTCCCGCTGTCTGTAGAGGCCGTCGCGCGGACTGTAGGGGGCGTCCCGGGGTCTGTAGGGGGCGTCTCAGGGTTTGTTGCTGCCGTCCCGGGTTCGGTAGGGGGCGTCCGACGATCTGTAGCAGCCGTCCCGGGGTCTATAGCGCCTGTCCCGGGGTCTGTAGCGGCCGTCCCGGGGTCTGTAGGGGCCGTCTCGCGGTCTGTCATGGAGCGTCTGCTCGGTCGTTCTCACTCCTCTGTCGCTTTCTCTCCTCTTGCTGCTGACGATCAGCGGGTGATGGCTGCAGCACGTGAGGAGGTGACGATATACGAGGATGACGTCCGGTAACGTATAGACCTGCGGCAGCGCTGCCTCCTCCTCCCTCGGTACATGTCAGTGTGTGACCCCTATAGGAGTGATTGTCCTTCGGGTTCCAGTCCTCATCCTCCTCCCCTGGTCTAATCCCTATTGTAATCTGATCTCACTCCTGTCCCCTCCCCCGACCCACCACAGGTCCCGCTACGGCCGCCTGGAGAAGATGACTGACCTCGTGGCCGTGTGGGAAGTGGCACTCAGTGATGGCGTCCACAAGATCGAATTTGAACATGGAACCACGTCCGGAAAACGTGTCGTGTACGTGGACGGGAAGGTGAGTGTGGAGAACGGGCAGCTCCGGAGGTGACTGGAGGATAAGACACGATGTGACTGCAGCTCTGGAGGTGACTGGAGGATGAGACATGATGTAACAGCAGAATAGTGACCGCAGCTCTGGAGGTGACTGGAGGATAAGACTTGATGTAATGGTCTTGTATAACGGTTGCAGGAGATGATGGGGTAGTGTTAGGTGATGCTGGGGGATGTAGGAGATGATGGGGGTAGTGTTAGGTGATGCTGGGGGTGTTGCAGGAGATGATGGGGTAGTGTTAGGTGATGCTGGGGGGTGTTGCAGAAGAAGATGGGGTAATGTTAGGTGATGCTGGGGTGTGTTGCAGGAGATGATGGGGTAGTGTTAGGTGATGCTGGGGTGTGTTGTAGGAGATGATGGGGTAGTGTTAGGTGATGCTGGGGGGTGTTGCAGGAGATGATGGGGTAGTGTTAGGTGATGCTGGGGGTGTTGCAGGAGAGATGGGGTATGTTAGGTGATGCTGGGGGTGTTGCAGGAGAGATGGGGTAGTGTTAGGTGATGCTGGGGGGTGTTGAGGAGATGATGGGGGTAGTGTTAGGTGATGCTGGGGGTGTGTTGCAGGAGATGGGGTAGTGTGGTGATAGGGTGTTCAGAGATGATGGGGTATGTTAGGTGTTGGGGTGTTGCAGGAGATGATGGGGTAGTGTTAGGTGATGCTGGGGTGTTGCAGGAGATGATGGGGTAGTGTTAGGTGATGCTGGGGGTGTTTGCAGGAGATGATGGGGTAGTGTTAGGTGATGCTGGGGGTGTTGTTAGGAGATGATGGGGGTAGTGTTAGGTGATGCTGGGGGTGTTGCAGAGATGATGGGGTAGTGTTAGGTGATGCTGGGGGTGAGTGTTGTACAGGAGAAGATGGGGTAGTGTTAGGTGATGCTGGGGGTGTTGCAGGAGATGATGGGGTAGTGTTAGGTGATGCTGGGGTGTTGCAGGAGATGATGGGTAGTGTTAGGTGATGCTGGGGGATGTAGGAGATGATGGGGGTAGTGTTAGGTGATGCTGGGGGTGTTGCAGAGATGATGGGGTAGTGTTAGGTGATGCTGGGGTGAGGAGGGTGTTAGGTTGGTTGGGAGATGAGGTAGTGGTGAGTGGGGTGTGAGATGAGGGGTTTAGTGAGTGGGGGGAGAGGGGTGTAGGTTGGGGTTAGAGTGGAGTGTAGGTGAGCGGGGGTTGCGGAGTGTGGTTTTGTGAGGGGGTGGGATGGGAATGTGGTGATGGTGTTGGGTGGGTGGTGGGTAGTAGGTGAGCGGGGTTGGAAGTGGTAGTTGTGATGTGGGTGTGGTGATGGTTTTAGGTGAGTGGGGGTGTTGAGGAAGATGGTGTTAGGTGATGCTGGGTGTTGAGGAGATGGGGTGTTAGGTGATGCGGTGTTGAGAGAGTGGGTAGTGTTAGGTGATGTGGGTGTAGGGATGTGGGTAGTGTTGTGATGCTGGGTTGGAGATGTGGGTAGTGTTAGGTAGCTGGGTGTAGAGAGTGGTGTAGTGATGGGTGAGGAGATGTGGGTAGTTAGTGATGCGGGTTGGAGATGAGGGTAGTGTTAGTGTGGGGGTGTGAGGAGATGGGTAGTGTTAGGGATGGGGGTAGGATGTGGGGTGTTAGGGATCTGGGTGTTAGGATGTGGGGTGGTTAGGTGATGCTGGGGTGTGCAGAGAGTGGGGTAGTGTTAGGTGATGCTGGGTGTTGCAGGAGATGATGGTAGTTTAGGTGATGCTGGGGTGTTGAGGGATGTGGGGTATTTAGGTGATGTGGGGTGTAGGGAGTGGGTGTTAGGGATGTGGGGGGTGTTAGGGATGTGGGGTGTTGGTGATGTGGGGGTGTTGCAGAGAGTGGGTATGTTAGGTGTGGGGTGTTGAGAGATGATGGGTGTGTTAGGTGATGCTGGGGTGTTGCAGGAGTATGGGTAGTGTAGGTGATGCTGGGTGTTGAGAGATGGGTAGTGTTAGGTGTGTGGGGGTGTTGAGGTGTGCTGGGGGTTTTAGGTGTGGGTAGTGTTAGGTGATGCTGGGTGGGGGTGTTAGTGTGGGGTTTGCAGGAGAGTGGTAGTTAGGTGAGGGGAGATGATGGGGTGTTAGGTGCGGGGTGTTAGAGTGGTTGGAGTGGGTAGGTGTGTAGGTGTGGGTGGGGGGAGTGTTGAGGAGATGTGGGTAGTGTTAGGGATGTGGGGTGTGGGAGATTGGGTAGTGTTAGGTGATGCTGGGGTGAAGGGGATGTTAGTGTGGGGGGTGTAGAGATGGGTAGTGTTAGGTGATGCTGGGGTGTTGAGGAGATGATGGGTAGTGTTAGGTGATGCGGGTGGGTGGGGTAAGGTTGGGGGAGTTGGATGTGGGGGGTTTGTGATGGGGTGTTAGGGATGGGGGGTGTTGGGAGTGGGGTGTTGAGGAGGGATGTAGGGTTGGGTGTTAGGGATGTGGGGTGTAGGTGGTGGGTGAGGGTGAGGGTAGAGGTGATTAGGTGATGCTGGGGTTGAGGAGATGGGTAGTGTTGGTGATGCGGGGGTGTTAGGGATGTGGGTGTGTTGGTGATCTGGGGGTGTTAGAGAGTGGGGTAGTGTTAGTGATGCTGGGGGTTTTGGAAGTGGGATGTAGGTGATGGGGGGGTTGAGGATGTGGGTGTGTTAGGTGATGTGGGGGTGTTAGGGATGTGGGGTGTTAGGGAGGGGGTGTGTAGGATGTGGGGGGTTAGGTGTGGGTGTGTTAGGATGTTGCAGGAGATGTGGGTAGGTGTGATGTGGGGGTTTGAGGATGTTGCAGGAGTGGTAGTGTTAGGTGATGCTGGGGTTCCCCCAGGAGATGATGGGGGTAGTGTTAAGTGATGCTGGGGCATTTTTCAGCAAAGGGGGGGGGTTAAAAGTTTTGGGGATGCGGGGGGTTTGTTTTTTAGGTGTGCGGGGGGGTTTTTGAAAAAGTGAGGGGGTTGGGGGGAAGGGGGGGGGTTTGTGGGTGAGCTGGGGATGTTGAAAAAATTGAGGGGGGGGGGTTTTGGGGGAAAATGTGGGGGATGTTGTAGGAGTGAGGGGGGTTTTGGGTTTTTGGTTTTGATGGGGGGGTTTTTGCGGAGATGCGGGGGTAGTTTGGGTTGATGCGGGGGAAATTTTGCGGGAATGCGGGGGGTAGGGGGGGGGTGATGGGGGGGGGGCCCCCAGGGGGTTTGGGGGCGTTGCAGGGGGTTTGGGGGTTTTAGTTTTGGGTTTTTTTGGGGGGGGTGATGTTGAAAGAGTGAGGGGTATGTTTGGTTTCTGGGGGGTGTTGAAAAAAGGGGGGGGGGGGTTGTTTTAGGCGTTTGGGGGGGTGTTGCAGGGGGATGGGGGGGCATTTTGGGCGGGGGAAGGGGGGTAGTGTTGGGGAGGGGGGGATTTAAGAGTTGATGGGGTATTTTTTGGGTTGAGGGGGGGGGGGGTTTTTTCCCAGGGGGGGGGGGGGTTTTTTAAAATTTTTGGGAAAAAGCTGGGGGGTTTTGAAGATGGGGGGAAATTAGTTTTGGGGTTTGCGGGGGGGGTGTTCGGGAAAGGGGGGGGGGTTAGTGTTGGGGTGTTTGGGGGGGGGTTTGGGGGGGGAGATGGGGGGGTTATGTTTCGGGCTGAGGAGTGCGGGCAAAAAAAGGTACACCAGACTTTGGGAAACTATGGTTTGCAGTCCCGGGGGACAAACCCCAAACCAAAAATTGGGGGCCCCAGCCGTGGACCCCTACTTCCCCCGGGGGAGCCTCGTAAAAGCCTGGGAAACCCATTACGAAAATATCATGCAGTTTTTAAAAAAAACCCAAAAAATTTTTGGCCGCATTTTTGGGGAAAAAGGGGGTTTTAAACCCCTCATTTAAATGATAGAAAACTGGGGTTTTTTCCCTCCCCAAAAAGGGGAAAAAATCCCCCCCCAGTGGGGGAATAGCCCTTCTGTGGGGGAAAAAAAGGGGGAAAACCCCCACCTTTTAGCAAAATCATCCCCCAAAAGGGGGGTTAATAGTGCTCCAGAAAAGAAACCCGAGCAGAAAATGGGCGGGAAAAGCATTTCAGAGTGATTTTTTAAAAAAATTTTTTGTCTGAAAAACCCCCAAAAAAACTGAGGGAAAAAAAAGTCTTCCCCGCTTGGGAAAAAGACAAAAATAGAATGGGGGGCCCACACCACAGTAAACAAAACCCCAAAGGGGGCCTTTCAAAATCAAAAAGTTCCCCCGCCCCCCACTCCATCACACTGCAGGGTTCAAAACCCGGTTAAAAAGGGCCCAACCCCCCCACCTTTTCCACCCCTACTTCTCCGCTCACGCAAACGTCTTTTAAAATTTAAAACCAATGACATAAAATCATTTGAGACCAAAAGGGGGCGGGGAATCCCCCAAAAAATCCTTTACTTTTTTTGACGGGCCCCTTTCCCGGGAAAAAAAGGGGCCCCAAAAATTTCTTTCCCCCTTTGGGGCAGGACTCCCCCTCGGAATCCGACAGATAACCCGCGTCATCAAGCCCCTATTTAATTCCAAAACAGGCTTTTTAAACTTGATCAGTGACATTAGGTTCATCGTAAAAAACCCCCAAAAACCTAAAAAAAACGCATAAAAATCACTCAAAACAAAGGGGGCCCCCCCGGGATCAGGGAAAAGCCCAACCTGAGGGCGCGCGCAGGGAGAAGATAATTTGAACCTGCTGCGCTGGGTTTTTTGAGGAAATTAGAAATTTAAGGCAAAAAAAAAAATTACAATTTTTTTTGAAAATTTTTGAAATTAGCTCGTCCCCCCAAAAAAAAAACGGCTGGGAATCCCCCGGGTTTCCCCAACAGGCAAAAACCCGCAAAATATTAGCAATCCGAACCTCAGTGGGCCTGATCCCACGGCCAACAAAAAATGCAAATCCATTGAAGAAAAAAAAAATCCCCCCGCACCCAGAGATAAAGGGGAAAAAAAAAAAAAAAAATGCAACAAACAGAAAAAATTTCATTTACAACTCTGACAACCGTTTTTTTTTTCCCCAAAAAATTTTTTTCCCCTTTTGGGAGTCCCCCCAATTTTTTAAAATTTTGGGCCCCGGGGATCTGTTTTTTTCGGTAGCGGGGGGTGCAGGCAAAAAAGGCAATACACCAGAGCAGTTGGAATCTATGAGATTGCAGTCCCCCGACTAACCCCACAAAAATAGGGGTACCCTTTTTGGGGCGGTTTCCACGGTTTGGTCCTAGACCCTTCCCCCCCTGAGAAACTAACTACCCTAAAGAAAAAATAGGAAAGCTTTTCCCCCCGGGGCAAAACCCCCCAAAAATAATAGAAACCCCCCCAAAAATGTAAGGGGGGTTAGCAAAAAGAAATACAGACACAGAAAAAATTAGTATGAGAAAACGTTGGGGCCCAAACTAACTAAATAGAAAAGGATGGGAAAAGGGAAACTTACTGCAACCCAAAAAAACCCCCCTAAAAAAGCACCAACCTAAAAATTTCAAAAAAACCTAGATCACAGGGACCTCACCACCTAAATTAGTTCTCGGTGAAAAAATCAAAACAGCACCCCCCTAAAAAAAACGGGAAAAAAAAGAAAAAAAGTACAAAATCTTTGGCTGAAAAAAAACGAAGGAAAAAACCCCCCGGGGGGGGCCCCGAAGGCCCCCCCAAAAAGTGCAGGAAAAAAAGCAAAAATCGCACAAAAACAAAAGAAAAAAAGTTTATTGTTGAAAGGAGAAACCCCCAAAAGCAGGCTAAAAAGGGAAAAAAGGGGAAACAAGGATTCAGACCAAACAAATCCCCCGGGGGCCCCCCATGGGGGAAAAGGGGACTCCCTTTTATAAGCCCCTTTCAGTAACCCCTGATTCCCAATCCTCACAATTTCCCCTCTTCAGGGGACGACCAGCCCCCCCTGTAACCCCAGGGGGGGCCCCCCCTCAGAACCCCCCCCCAAACCCACCCCACAACAAAAACCCCCCCCCTTGGGGGAGGGGTCCCCGAACCCCCTTTGACAACCGGGGCGGTAGGTGAGTTCTTGGTACGCCGGATGATCTCCTAGCAGGATGCCCAAAACCCAAAACACCCAAGATTGTCTTCCTCCCAAAAACCTTCCACTTAACCAAATACGGATTTCCCCCTCTAAAAAAAACGAGAACTAATATTTTTAAAACCCCATACCCCCGTTTCCCCCCCAAACCCAAAACAGGGTCGGGGGCACAGCACCCAGGCCACGGGCCTCAAAAAAATCTTCAACAAGATTGGGAACACGTTTGGATCTTAAATTTTTTCCCCTGGGGAAGAAACGAAAAGAAACGGGATTAAGATTTTTTGGGTCTTAAAAAGGTCCAAGAACCTAGGTTTAAAAATTTTGGGTGCTATTTCCCCAAGGGGAAATTTTTTGAGGAAAAACCAACCAAGTCCCCCCCTTTTAAAACCCCGGGGGGGCCATCATTTTCCTATCCCGGTTAGAAAAAAGCGGGCCCCCTCTCCTGAAGGGGGGACAAATCCCCCCCGGGCCCCCAAAACTTTTAAAACCGCCCCAAAAAGCACACCTGGACAACAGAAGCCTGTCTGCCTAAGGGAAAAGAGGGTAAACCCCCAAAATTTTCAAAAAAAAGGGACATAAAAGTGGCAGGGGCTCCCAAAAATTTTTAAGAAAAAAACCCCACCCCCAAAGGAAAAAAAAGAGCCCCCGTACCCCGTCGCAAAAAAAACCCTTTGATAAGTCTCAAGCGGGTTTTTTCTCTCAGTTTGACCATTGGTTAGGATAAAAACCCCAGGGAAAGACAATGAACCCCCCTTTAGAAAAAAAAAGTTTTTCCAAAATCTGGAAAAAAAAATGGACTCCTCGTCGACAATTTCTGGGAAAGGGCCGGGGAAAAACGAACCACTTTGTAAAGGGAAAAAACCGGCCCAATTAGGGGGGGAAAGGGAAACTTAGGAAAAGGCCAAAGTTATCTTTAGAAAACCTTCACAAATCACCAATGGGGGTCATTCTCTGGGGAAAAAAGGAAGGTCGGAAAGGGAACCCCAAAAGGGGTATGGGCCATGGTCTCTTGGGCACAGGCAAGGGGATCAACAAAAAATGGGGAGCGAGAGCAAGGCTTGGAGGGGAGAGCAAGTTTCCCCCGGACTGCACAAATTCCCTGACCCTAAAGAGAAAAGGGAGGCCAACCCAAAAAGGGCCCGACTAACCAAGCCTGGTCCCCAAAAAATTTCCGGGGGTCCCCCCCAACGGGAACAATGAATCTCAGACCACACTCTTTTTCCCCCTTTTGGGCCCCGGGGCAAAAAATTTTTTCCAAAAAGGGGGAGCGCTCGGGCCATCCCCCTGACACTCCTTTCCCGAGCATTAAAAATTTGTGGATGGCGGAAAGAACTACAAACCCCCTTTTTTAAAATAACGAAGGACAGATAATCAGGAGAGTCCGCAAGGAAGTTCCTCAAGAGGGCACCCCTTAAATTTTTAAATCCCGGGAAAAAAAAAGGAAAAAACCCCAAAAAAATTAAAAAAAGTTTTGAAAAAAGGCCCACCTGGGGGTCTAGGATTGGTCGCTTGGGAGGGTTCCAGATAAACCAGATTCTTTTGGTCAGTAAGGAAACCCCCCCTGATGTTTGGCTCCCCCAGCCAATGTTCCACTCTTCAAAAGCCCACTTCAGGGCCCAAAAAAACCCCCCATTACCCCCCTCATAATTACGTTGTGGGGGGAAAAATTTTTTGAGAGGGGGAAAAGGGAAAAGGGGTTTTCTTTTTGGGGTCTCGGGTTTTTTTTTGGGGGGAAAACGGGGACTCCCCCCAAATTTTTAAGGCATCCCTCCCCCTGAAAGGCAGAGAAAAAACAGACTGCCGTGGGAAAAAGGGCAGAATGAATTTGTTTAAAATTTGAAATGCAAAAACTGCCTCAGGGGGCCAATTCACCACATCAAACCCTTTTTTGGGCAAATCAGTTAAGGTTTTAAAAAAAAAACCCCAGAAATTCCCCAAAAAATTTTTCGATAAAAATTGGAAAAACCCCCAAAAAACTTTGAAGACCCTTTTAAAAGAAGTAGGTTGGACCCAATACGGGGCCCCCAAACCCTTTACGGGTCCCCTTTCAATAACAGATGGGGACAAAAAAGGGAAACCCAAAATGAGACCCCCTGACCCCCAAAAAGGGCCTTTGACCCCCTTCCCAAAACAGAGCATTCTCTCTCAAAATCTGGAAAAAGTTGAACCCCAATTTTTACATGAGAGCCCCCTTCATTAGAAAAAATCAAGTTTTCTCCAAATAAACAATCAAAAAAATTTACCCCCCAAAACCCCCGGGAAAAAGTCTTATGAAGGACTGGAAACAGAAGGAGCATTAGTGACCCCGGGGGGTACAAGGTACTCAAAATGCCCCCCGGGGGGTTTTTAAAGCCGTTTTTCCCCTTTATCCCCTGGGGTTAATGCAAAAAAAGGGTTTTAAAGCCCCCCTGGGTCAAGCTTTTGGGGGAAACCCCAAAAAAACGTTTTTCACCCCGGAAAAAGGTCAGAAAAACAAGGGAAAGGGTATTGATATTTTTACAGTAATATTGTTCAGGGGAAAATAATTTAAAACAGGCCTTAATGAAACCAAACCTTTTTGGCCCCAAGAAAAAACCGGGACCTAAAAGGGTGAAGGGATGGCCCGATATGACCTTCTCCAATGATCCTTGATATAAACCGCCCTAGGTTTATGTTCGGGACGACAAGTTAAAAAAGGGGGCCTTAGGGAATTTACCCGGCACTAATTCAATAGGATCATACTCTAGGGGGGGCAGGATGCTGATTTTTTCGCAAAATACATCAAAAAAAAAAATCAAAATCGGGAAACATCCGACCCTGGGGGAGGAAAAACAGGGTGGGTTTTAAAACATTGCAGCCCCAACTGGTTACAGACACAGTTTTCCCAAATCCAAAACAGGATTATGAGACTGAACCCCAAGGGAAAACCCCGTACGATAATATCAGATTTTATAAAAACCCCAAAAATTTGGCACTCTTGATGATCGGTTCAACCCTCATTATCACCTGAGAGAGAACTGAGGTTTATTCTCAGCCAAAGGGGTGAATCGATCCCCAGTAGGGGAATAGACTTCTGTAGGGGTATCAAGGGGAAACCCCACAACGTTTAGCAAAAATCAAAAATCCATCAGGTTAATAGCTCTCCAGAATCAACGAAAGCCTGAGCAGAAAATGGGGGACAGAGGCATTCAGAGTAACATTAAAAAAAAATTAGTTGAACATACCCAAGACAACGGGAGGTGCAAAACGTCTTCCCCGCTTAGGGCAGACTGAAATAGCATGAGAGGCATCACACAGTAGAAACAAAACCCCATTGCGTTTCGAAAAACTCATGACGCTGGCCCCAGACACCACTCTACACCTGCATGGATTCAGAAGCAGGTTCAAAAAGGCAACACATTCCACGCATACTTCTCGCTCACGCAAACGCTGTCAATTTGAATCGCTAATGAATAGAACATTGAGACCAGGGGGGGACAGGGAATCCCACCATAACATCCTTTACATTACTGACAGACCATTCCGAAAAAGGGCCGCCAAGCGTCGTCATTCCACTGGTCAGGACTGCCACCTCGGAATCTCTGACATAACTCAGCGCATCAAGCCCTGATTTAATGCCAACAAGGTTTTTTCAGCTTGACAGTGACATTAGGCTCATGTACAATAAACCCCAAAGCCTGAAAAAATGCATCAACACACCAAAAAAGGATCCCAGGTTTGTCGGGAAAAAGCCCAATCCTGAGGACGCCGCGCAGGAGAGGATGTTTAAATTTTAACCTGCTGCGCTGCGTTTTCCCCGAGGACTTAGATTTTAAGGCAAAAAACAATTTACAATTATTTTTGAAATTCTGAAACTTAGCTCGATCCCCTAAAAACAAATCTGGCATGGAATCCTAGGTTCCACAACAGGCAACTAAGCAAGATAAAGCAGCAATACTCTGAACCTCAGTGGCAAGCTGATCCACACGGCCAGACAACTGTGCAAACTCCTTGAGAGAAAAGATCCTCCCCAGCACCCAGGGGATACAGAGGGAAAAAAAAATGCAACAAAACAGAAAAATATCTCTGAAACTTGACAACCGTTTTTTTTTCACAAATTTTTTCCCTTCTGTGAGTACCATCAATTTTAAATTTTAGGCCCGGGGATACTGTTATGTTCGGTAGTGGGAGTGCAGGAAAAAAGGGAATACACCAGAAAAAAAGTTGGAATCTATGAGATTTGCAGTACCCTGGGCTAACCACCACAACTAGGGCAGCCGTGGGAGCGTTCCTACGTTGGTCCTAACGCCTCGTCACAGCCTGAGAAACTAATACACCTAAAGATAAACTTTCCTATTTCTATCTGCCCCGGAGCAGACCCCCAAAGAATAGAAAGCCCCCAAACAGTAATGGCGGTTAGACAAGATGAAAATACAGACACGAAAGAAAATAGAAGAGCAAACGCTGGGACCCAAACTATCTAAATAGAAAAGGATAGGAAGGGGTACTTACTGCAATCCCAGAAAACCCTGAAAAGCACCAACTTATAATTTCAAAAACACCTGAGATCACACGACCCTTACCCACCTAAATTAGTTCTCTGGTGTAACAAAATCAAAACAGCAGCCCCTGAAAAAACTGGAAAAAAACAAAGGTAAAACATAGTGGGTGAACTAAAATGAGAGGCAAAAGCCCCGGAGGGGACCCTGAAGGCCCCCACAGAAGTGCAGGACAAAATGCAAAAAAACAACACAAAAACAAAAAGAAGAAAATGTCTTATCTGTTAGCAGGAGATGCGACACGACACAGCAGGCTACAAAGGAAACAGGAATCAAGGATTGAGACCAGAACAATTGATCACCGGCAAAAACCCCGATGGGAAGGTGACTCCCTTATATAAGACCAGTCAGTAACACCTGATTCCCAATCCTCCAATCTTCACTGGACAGACCAGCCCGCCTGTAACCCCAGGGGACCCCCGCTCAGAACCCCTCCCCGCCCACTCACAAAAGATGGGGTAGTGTTAGGTGATGCTGGGGATGTTGAGGAGATGATGGGGGTAGTGTTAGGTGATGTGTGGGTGTTCAGGAGATGATGGGGGTAGTGTTAGGTGATGCTGGGGGTGTTGCAGGAATGATGGGGGTAGTGTTAGGTGATGCTGGGGGTGTTGCAGGAGATGCTGGGGTAGTTTTAGGTGATGCTGGGGGTGTTGCAGTGATGCTGGGGGTAGTTTTAGGTGATGCTGGGGTAGTGTTAGGTGATGCTGGGGGTTAGTGTTAGGTGATGCTGGGGTAGTGTTAGGTGATGCTGGGGGTAGTTGTGTTAGTGTATGCTGGGGGTAGTGTTAGTGATGCTGGGGGTAGTGTTAGGTGATGCTGGGGATGGTTGCAGGAGATGCTGGGGTAGTTTGTAGGGGATGCTGGGAGTGTATTTAGGTGATGCTGGGGGTAGTTTAGGTGATGCTGGGGTAGTTTTAGGTGATGCTGGTGGTAGTGTTAGGTGATGCTGGGGGTGTGGGATGCGGGGTAGTTTAGGTGATGCTGGGGGTAGTTTAGGTGATGCTGGGGGTAGTGTTAGGTGATGCTGGGGGTAGTGTTAGGTGATCTGGTGGTAGTGTTAGGTGATGCTGGGGGTAGTGTTAGGTGATGCTGGGGGTAGTTTAGGTGATGCTGGGGGTAGTGTTAGGTGATGCTGGGGGTGTTGCAGGAGATGCTGGGGGTAGTTTTAGGTGATGCTGGGGGTGTTGCAGGAGATGCTGGGGTAGTTTTAGGTGATGCTGGTGTAGTGTTAGGTGATGCTGGGGGTAGTGTTAGGTGATGCTGGGGGTAGTTTAGGTGATGCTGGTGGTAGTGTTAGGTGATGCTGGTGGTAGTGTTAGGTGATGCTGGTGGTAGTGTTAGGTGATGCTGGTGGTAGTGTTAGGTGATGCTGGGGGTAGTGTTAGGTGATGCTGGGGTAGTGTTAGGTGATGCTGGGGGTAGTGTTAGGTGATGCTGGGGGTGTGTTAGGTGATGCTGGGGGTAGTGTTAGGTGATGCTGGGGTAGTGTTAGGTGATTCTGGGGGTAGTGTTAGGTGATGCTGGTGGTAGTGTTAGGTGATGCTGGGGTAGTGTTAGGTGATGCTGGGGGTAGTGTTAGGTGATGCTGGGGGTGTTGCAGGAGATGCTGGGGTAGTTGTTAGGTGATGCTGGGGTGTTGCAGAGATGCTGGGGGTAGTTTTAGGTGATGGACTGTTGGGTTGGGTAGTGTTAGGTGATGCTGGGGGTAGTGTTAGGTGATGCTGGGGTAGTTTTAGGTGATGCTGGTGGTAGTGTTAGGTGATGCTGGTGGTAGTGTTAGGTGATGCTGGTGGTAGTGTTAGGTGATGCTGGGGTAGTGTTAGGTGATGCTGGGGTAGTGTTAGGTGATGCTGGGGGTGTTGCAGGAGATGCTGGGGGTAGTTTTAGGTGATGCTGGGGGTAGTTTTGAGGGATGCTGGGGTAGTTTTAGGTGATGCTGGTGTAGTGTTAGGTAGATTGCTGGGGGTAGTGTTAGGTGATGCTGGGGGTGTTGCAGGTGATGCTGGGGTAGTTTAGGTGATGCTGGGGTAGTTTTAGGTGATGCTGGGGGTAGTTTTAGGTGATGCTGGTGGTAGTGTTAGGTGATGCTGGGGTGTTGCAGGAGATGCTGGGGTAGTTTTAGGTGATGTGGGGGTGTTTAGGGATGCTGGGGTTAGTTTTAGGTGATTCTGGGGTAGTGTTTAGGTGATGCTGGGGTAGTGTTAGGTGATGCTGGGGTAGTGTTAGGTGATGCTGGGGGTAGTGTTTAGGTGATGCTGGGGGTAGTGTTAGGTGATGCTGGGGGTAGTTTTAGGTGATGCTGGTGGTAGTGTTAGGTGATGCTGGTGGTAGTGTTAGGTGATGCTGGGGGTAGTGTTAGGTGATGCTGGGGTAGTGTTAGGTGATGCTGGGGTAGTGTTAGGTGATGCTGGGGTGTGTTGCAGGAGATGCTGGGGTAGTTTTAGGTGATGCTGGGGGTAGTTTTAGGTGATGCTGGGGTAGTGTTAGGTGATGCTGGTGGTAGTTTTAGGTGATGCTGGGGTAGTGTTAGGTGATGCTGGGGTGTAGTGTTGTGTGAGATGCTGGGGGTAGTTTTAGGTGATGCTGGGGGTAGTTTAGGTGATGTGGGTTCATGGGGGTAGTTTAGGTAGTGAGTTTTGGGGGGTAGTGTTAGGTGATGCTGGGGTAGTTTTAGGTGATGCTGGTGGTAGTGTTAGGTGATGCTGGGGGTAGTGTTAGGTGATGCTGGGGGTGTTGCAGGAGATGCTGGGGTAGTTTTAGGTGATGCTGGGGTAGTTTTAGGTGATGCTGGGGTAGTGTTAGGTGATGCTGGGGTAGTTTTAGGTGATGCTGGTGTAGTGTTAGGTGATGCTGGGGGTAGTGTTAGGTGAGCTGGGGGTGTTGCAGAGATGCTGGGGTAGTTTTAGGTGATGCTGGGGAGTGTTGAGGTGATGCTGGGGTGGGGTAGTGTGGTAGAGTGTGCTGGGGGGTGTTGCAGGGATGCTGGGGGTAGTGTTAGGTGATGCTGGGGGTGTTGCAGGAGATGCTGGTGGTAGTTTTAGTGTGCTGGGAGTGTTAGGATGCTGGGGTAGTGTTAGGTGATGCTGGGGTGTTAGGGATGCTGGGGTAGTTTAGGTGATGCTGGGGTAGTGTTAGGTGATGCTGGGGTAGTTTTAGGTGATGCTGGTGGTAGTGTTAGTGATGCTGGGTAGGTTAGGTGTGCTGGGTAGGTTAGGTGACCCTTCATGGTTGACCTAGTGATTTCCAAATTAATTCATAGAACATTGCTAGCAACATAAATAACCAAACAGACACGTATTTCCGTCTGGGAGAATCAAGCAAGATTCCTATCCCATGTATTACATCATCATCTTTTATAGTATTTAGTGAGCTTGTACTTCAACCAATAGTATAAAACCACACCTATAAGAATACAAGAAAATTAACCTATAAAAATACAAGAAAATAGGAAACTACATATATGGTCATATCCACGTGACCATAGAAGCGAACAATAACATACTCATTTCTCAAAGTATTCTACAGTAATAAATCTCAAGGTCTTATATCTTGTCCAAACTGGAGCAGTCTGGTTTTATCACAGCCCATAACCTTTACTCTACTTCTCTACAACGGCCAGAAACTATTGCCTAGTAACAGAATTTATCTCATAAAGACAAGATGGAGTTACAAACACAAAATGGAACATTCAGTTTTGTTCTTTCTTAATTTAGTCCTTCACAGTAGTGTTAGGTGATACTGATGATGGGGTAGTGTTAGGTGATACTGGGGGGTGTTGCAGGAGATGCTGGGGTAGTTTTAGGTGTGCTGGGGGTAGTGTTAGGTGATGCTGGGGGGTGTTGCAGGAGATGCTGGGGGTAGTTTTAGGTGATGCTGGGGTGTTGGGATGCTGGGGGTAGTGAGGTGATGCTGGGGTAGTTTTAGGTGATGCTGGTGTAGTTAGGTGATGCTGTGTAGTGTTAGTGATGCTGGTGGTAGTGTTAGGTGATGCTGGTGGTATGTGTTAGGTGATGCTGGTGGTAGTGTTAGGTGATGCTGGTGGTAGTGTTAGGTGATGCTAGGGGTAGTGTTAGGTGATGCTGGGGTAGGTTAGTGTGCAGGGGAGTGTAGGATGCTGGTGGTAGTGTTAGGTGATGCTGGTGGTAGTGTTAGGTGATGCTGGGGTTAGTGTTAGGTGATGCTGGTGGTAGTGCTAGGTGATGCTGGGGTAGTGTTAGGTGATGCTGGTGGTAGTGTTAGGTGATGCTGGTGGTAGTGTTAGGTGATGCTGGGGTAGTGTTAGGTGATGCTGGTGGTAGTGCTAGGTGATGCTGGTGGTAGTGTTAGGTGATGCTGGTGGTAGTGTTAGGTGATGCTGGGGGTAGTGTTAGGTGATGCTGGGGTAGTGTTAGGTGATGCTGGTGGTAGTGTTAGGTGATGCTGGGGATGTTGTCAGGAGATGCTGGGGTAGTTTTAGGTGATGCTGGGGTAGTGTTAGGTGATGCTGGGGTGTGTTAGGTGATGCTGGGGTAGTTTAGGTGATGCTGGGGGTAGTGTTAGGTGATGCTGGGGGTAGTTTTAGGTGATGCTGGGGTAGTTTTAGGTGATGCTGGGGGGTGTTGCAGGAGATGCTGGGGGTAGTGTTAGGTGATGCTGGGGGGTGTTGCAGGAGATGCTTGGGGTAGTAGTCCTGTGTCACGGCCACTCTTCTCTCCAGGAGATTATCCGGAAGGACTGGATGTTTAAGTTGGTCGGGAAGGAGACGTTTGCTGTCGGCGCTGCGCAGACGAAGGCGACCATTAACATTGACGCGGTGAGCGGTTTTGCCTACGAGTACACGCTGGAGGTGAACGGGAAGAGCCTGAAGAAGTACATGGAGAATCGGTCTAAGACCACCAACACCTGGGTGCTGCACGTGGACGGGGAGGACTGCCGGGTGGTGCTAGGTGAGGGTGCTGCGGGGTCCGTCACAGTGTGTCAGTGCCCTCCTGCTGCCTGGGCTGTCATGTGTCCCCCTTATGCAGTACTGCTGCCGGCCTGCATGTGGCGCTGTCATCCTATGAACAGAGCAGAGCGGCCATTGTCTCCCCTGTGATCTGAGGAGCGTGACCCCTCAAAGATTCTCACAACCTGCGCTGCTCAGGGTCTCACCCTGCAGTGTAAAGAATGGAGGCTGTCTTTCCGGCTGCCGTGTCTATGGCCACAGTCCTGCGTGCGATGACGGGGTGGAGGAGCGACTACAGCCGGAGGAGGGTGCCGTGAATCCTCCATTCTTTACCCTGCAGGTTGTATCCCTCGGAGCTCAGCAGTGAGCGCGGCGCCCTCTGGTGGCAGGATCCTGTAGGTAGTGGATCTCAGAACCACATGTCTGACCCCATCCCTGATCTTGTTTCAGAGAAGGACACGATGGACGTCTGGTGCAACGGGAGGAAGCTGGAGACCGCGGTAAGTCGGCGCCATCCTGCGTCATGTGACTGCGGCGCCTCAGATGCCACACACCGTGCAGCACAGCTGTGTCCTGGGTAGCAGAGCTGCAGTGTAGAGTAAGGTGTATAGCAGCAGCCTGAGCGTCTGACGAGACGGAAGCCCATGTTCAGCCCACCATAGACCCCTATAGATAATGTAGCTGAGCCAGAGTCGATGGTCACAGCTGTGTCCCGGGAGAGCGCAGCTGCAGTGTCGAGCATGAGGGTGACAGGACAGCCTCCATGTAGCTGAGCCGGAAGCACTGGTCAGAGCTGTGCTGTTGTCTCGCAGTTGTCTGCTGTCGGGAGTTCGGCCTTTCACCCTTCTCCTCTTCCTCAGGGCGAGTTTGTGGACGACGGCACCGAGACCCATTTCACTCTGGGCGACCACGACTGCTGCATAAAGGCCGTGAGCAGCGGCAAACGCCGGGAAGGCATCATCCACACGCTGATCGTGGACGAGCGGGAGATCCCCGAGAGCGTGGAGTGACGTGCCGCCGCGCAGGGTGCTCCGCCGCTCCCACCCTCGGGTCCCTGCGGCCGCTCCGGGCCCCGGCGGCCGCTCCGACGCTGCTGGATAATGCTGATCTGGACGGTACCCCAGCTGTGAGGCCACGAGCCGCCGTCTCCCCACATCCGAAACCTCCTGCTGACGCTGGGGGGCACAAACTTATTTTATTGACAAAAACAAGAATTTTACATTTTTTACTTTCATCAGACAGATGAATCCGACTCCACTCACATCCAGAGCTGCACTCACACATTGGATGCCTCTGAATTTAGACCTGTCCTGCTCTATACAGACACATGATAGCAATATTGTGACCGCAGCTCTGGAGGTGACTGGAGGAAAACCCCCAGCAGCCATTCTGCGTCTGTCTGTTCCTGTCCCTCTGTCGTACAGAGTGTGAGGGTTGATGGGGGCGCCGGGATCTGGTGTGACTTTGGAGCTGGCTGACATCATGGCGGCTGCTCTGGGTGGATGTAGTCGGTACATCAGGCGTCACCTTGTGTATGAGGACCGTCGCCCTCGGGTGTCACCTTGTCTATGAGGACCGTCGCCCGGTGTCACTTGTCTATGAGGACCGTCGCCCTCGGTGTCACCTTGTCTATGAGGACCGTCGCCCTCGGGTGTCACCTTGTCTATGAGGACCGTCGCCCTCGGGTGTCACCTTGTCTATGAGGACCGTCGCCCTCGGGTGTCACCTTGTCTATGAGGACCGTCGCCCTCGGGTGTCACCTTGTCTATGAGGACCGTCGCCCTCGGGTGTCACCTCTGGGTGCACGGACGGCTGTTCCCACATTTTCCACCAATCAGTCCAGCTCGTTACAGGCGGGTGACGCAGCGTTCTGACTGGTCGTCACTTCTTGTTTCTGATGTTTTTTATTACATTTTCTGTAAATATTTTAATGTTTTATGTTGAAATTTTCTGCTCTGATCACAAATCTCCATAAATCCTGGGAAGATTCCGGCCTCGCTGCAGCTTGAGCTGTGGCTAAGGTGTCTCAGTGACTGTGATGCTACTTAAAGGGCCGGTACCCTATAGCGGAATGAGAATCAAGTAAATATATAGAATGGAAGGAAGAGCGTCATGTATCGTAACTCGCCGGGGGTCCGGCCGAGCTGCTGTATATCAGCCCCTCATAGTCTGCGCTGATCAGGGACCGCTCTGATATTCCGCAGGGGCTGTGCTCGGTTGCTGTTCTTTTTCTGCGCCGCGCTGTTCTTGCGCTGTTTTTCCACGGTCACATAAGGACTGGTGGGCTCAATGTAAAGCGTCGTGTCTGGTGGAGAACAGGCGATTCTGCTGGTCGGGGACCGGTGTGAAGACCCCTCATCCCTGCTGATAATAACCTTTTATATAGCGCCATTAATTCCGCAGCGCTGTACAGACATCATCATCGCTGTCCCTGATGGGGCCACAATCTTCATTCCCTATCAGGCCGGGATCACACACGCGAGTAAATCGTCCGACACTCGCATGTGAAATCCCAGCTCTGGTGCCGGCACTCAGGAGTGGAGCGCGCGGCTGCATGTAGTTCTATCATGTAGTTCTATGCAGCCGCGTGCTCCACCCCGAGTGCTGGGATCACACGTGACAAGTCGTCCGACACTCGCATGTGAAATCCCAGCTCTGGTGCCGGCACTCGGGAGTGAAGCGCGCGGCTGCATGTAGTTCTATCATGTAGTTCTATGCAGCCGCGTGCTCCACTCCCGAGTGCTGGGATCACACGTGACGAAGTCGTCCGACACTCGCATGTGAAATCCCAGCTCTGGTGCCGGCACTCGGGAGTGAAGCGCGCGGCTGCATGTAGTTCTATCATGTAGTTCTATGCAGCCGCGTGCTCCACTCCCGAGTGCTGGGATCACACGTGACGAAGTCGTCCGACACTCGCATGTGAAATCCCAGCTCTGGTGCCGGCACTCGGGAGTGAAGCGCGCGGCTGCATGTAGTTCTATCATGTAGTTCTATGCAGCCGCGTGCTCCACTCCCGAGTGCTGGGATCACACGTGACGAAGTCGTCCGACACTTGCATGTGAAATCCCAGCTCTGGTGCCGGCACTCGGGAGTGGAGCGCGCGGCTGCATGTAGTTCTATCATGTAGTTCTATGCAGCCGCGTGCTCCACTCCCGAGTGCTGGGATCACACGTGACGAAGTCGTCCGACACTTGCATGTGAAATCCCAGCTCTGGTGCCGGCACTCGGGAGTGGAGCGCGCGGCTGCATGTAGTTCTATCATGTAGTTCTATGCAGCCGCTCGCTCCACTCCCGAGTGCCGGCACCAGAGCAGGGATTTCACATGCGAGTGTCGGACGATTTACTCGCGTGTGTGATCCCGGCCTCAGTATGACTCCGGAGGAAACACCGGGAGAACATACAAACTCCCTGCAGATGTCATCCTTGGTGGGATTTGAACCCAGGACCCCAGCGTTGCAAGGCTGCATGCAACACGTGCAAACTGACACCCACTGTGCTAACCACTGAGCCACCACACTGCTAACCACTGAGCAACCTCACTGTGCTAACCACTGAGCCACCGCACTGTGCTAACCACTGAGCCACCACACTGCTAACCACTGAGCCACCGCACTGTGCTAACCACTGAGCCACCGCACTGTGCTAACCACTGAGCCACTATGCTGCTAATTGAGTCACTGTCCAGGTCCACACCACTGCGGCTCTGAGAGAAAACGTGACCGTGTCAGAACAATCAGCTGTGCGGAGGGGCCGGCGGTGCCCTGAGGCTGCCACCACTGCAAGTGCGGCCACGAGGATGGAGTACAGGCTGGAGCACATTACAGAACAGCTTTTATTTTTCATAAATTTGCAGCGATTTCTACAAAACCAAAAATCGAAACAAAACTCATCTGTCCCAGCAGACGGCGGTCGGGTGCACAGACTTTCATCGTAGTGCGTGAGATACGCCGTCCTCTCCGGGATCCTGCAGCTCAGTGATGGGTGGATCCGTCCCAGGAGAGATCACTGTCGGCCGCACACAATCCCACCCGGACCCGCGGTGATGGAATAGACGCACCGTCCATATAACAAGCCCACCCAGAGAGTAACGCCCCCCCATACCGCCATCTCCTCTGTACGGCCGGGTGCCACAGGAACGTGTGAATGCCGCCATATGAAGACCTGACGGCTCCGATATCCCACCGGACATGGGTCTCTACGTAACCGGCGGTAGCAGCAGCGAGGGCGTGTGGCCCCCAGCAGTTCCCACCCTCCAATATCTTCACCCACCCGCCACCGAAACTATAATTACTGCAAAGAAAGACGATTAGGCCGGGGTCACATGAGTCTCGCACCTCAATACCCGGCACTGCCGCCGGCACACAGGACCGGAGCGTGCAGCTGCAGGTATTTCTATACAGCTGAATGCTCCGGTCCCGAGTGGCAGCGGCAGTGCCGGGTGTTGAGGTGCAAGTTTCTCGCAAGTGTGACCCCGGCCTTTATCTGCATTTGGTGTTCAGGCTGCAGCTCCATAATGTGTACACAGCCCCGAGGAAGAGTAATGGTCCGAACAGGGAAGGCACAGAGACAGGGCACCTCAGCCGGCCCCACAGCCCCGGCGCGCGCCTCGGCCGACCCCACAGCCCCGAGGAAGAGTAATGGTCCCAACAGGGAAGGCACAGAGACAGGCGCACCTCGGCCGGCCCCACAGCCCCGGCGCACACCTCGCCGCCCCCACAGCCCCGAGGCAGAGTAATGGTCTCAACAGGGAAGGCACAGAGACAGGCGCACCTCAGCCGGCCCCACAGCCCCGGCGCGCGCCTCGGCCGACCCCACAGCCCCGAGGAAGAGTAATGGTCCCAACAGGGAAGGCACAGAGACAGGCGCACCTCGGCCGGCCCCACAGCCCCGGCGCACACCTCGGCCGCCCCCACAGCCCCGAGGAAGAGTAATGGTCTCAACAGGGAAGGCACAGAGACAGGCGCACCTCGGCCGGCCCCACAGCCCCGGCGCGCACCTCGGCCGGCCCCACAGCCCCGGCGCGCACCTCGGCCGCCCCACAGCCCCGGCGCGCACCTCGGCCGCCCCTACATCCCCGGCACGCACCTCGGCCGCCCCCACTTTACCGGCGCGCACCTTGGCCGCCCCCACAGCCCCACAGAAGAGATGGTCCCAACAGGGAAGGCACATCCCCGGCGCGCACCTCGGCCGGCCCCACAGCCCCGGCGCGCACCTCGGCCGGCCCCACAGCCCCGGCGCGCACCTCGGCCGCCCCCACATCCCCGGCACGCACCTCGGCCGCCCCCACTTTACCGGCGCGCACCTTGGCCGCCCCCACAGAAGAGATGGTCCCAACAGGGAAGGCACATCCCCGGCGCGCACCTCGGCCGGCCCCACAGCCCCGGCGCGCACCTCGGCCGCCCCCACAGCCCCGGCGCGCACCTCGGCCAGCCCCACAGCCCCGATGCGCACCTCGGCCGGCCCCACTTTCCCGGCACGCACCTCGGCCGCCCCCACAGCCCCGGCGCGCACCTCGGCCACCCCCACAGCCCCGGCGAGCACCTCGGCCGGCCACACAGCCCCGATGCGCACCTCGGCCGGCCCCACTTTCCCGGCGCGCACCTCGCTGCCCCCACTTTCTCGGTGCGCACCTCGGCCGACCCCACAGCCCCAGCACACACCTCCGCCGCCCCCACATAAGAGTAATGGTCCCAACAGGGAAGGCACAGAGATGGGCGCACCTCGGCCACATCCCGTTGCGCACCTCGGCCGGCCCACAGCCCCGGCGCGCACCTCGGCCGCCCTCACAGCCCCATGGAAGAGTAATGGTCCCAACAGGGAAGGCACAGAGACAGGCGCACCTTGGCCGCCCCCACAGCCCCGGCGCGCACCTTGGCCGCCCCCACAGCCCCGGCGCGCACCTTGGCCGCCCCCACAGCCCCGGCGCGCACCTTGGCCACCCCCACAGCCCCGGCACGCACCTTGGACGCCTCCACAGCCCCGGCGCGCACCTCAGACGCTCCAGCGCGCTATGGTTTACATTTACAGGTGAATACACACTGGGGATTTGCCTGGAAACGGTCAAATATGACAAAATTATCAGGCGGCAGCCCCCCGTCTGTGAGGCCGTTGTACAGCTGTAGAGCATCGGACCCCACACAGGGCAGAGCCGGCTGATTCTTGTCATATTTGGTTGTGGCGCCGATCACCACTTCTGCCTCCAGGATGTAGAGGGGCCCGTGCTTCTCCGGGTCCACGAAACGCTGCAGGATGTTGGGCAAAGTCTTCTTGAAGTAAACTCCGGCCCTGAACTTAACATCTAAAAGTGAGAAAAGCCGTGATAATGAGGAGAGAAGACGCTGCTACGCACCAGGCAGGGGAAGACGCCGCTACGCACCGCGCAGGGGAGAGACGAAGCTACGCATCGTTCAGGGGAGAGGAGACGAAGCTACGCACCGCGCAGGGGAGAGGAGACGCCGCTACTTACCGCGCAGGGAAGAGGAGACGCCGCTACGCACCGCGCAGGGGAGAGATGAAGCTACGCACTGCACAGGGGAGAGGAGACGCTGCTACGCACAGCGCAGGGGAGAGACGAAGCTACGCACCGCGCAGGGGAGAGGAGACGAAGCTATGCACCGCGCAGGGGAGAGGGGACGAAGCTACGCACCGCGCAGGGGAGAGGAGACGCCGCTACGCACCGCGCAGGGGAGAGGAGCAGGGGAGGTTTTCTGGGGTAATCAGCTGCACGGAGCGCTGTATGGCGCGGTGTCTCCTCTCACCTTTGGACGTGGCATACAGCCGGTGGCAGCCGACATCGCAGACCGTCCTCCAGAACCGTCCGGGCAGCAGCTGATACATCTGCTCGGTACTCGGCGGCTTGTTCATCGCTTCCTTCTTGGCCTGGAAGATGCCGGACAGAAGCTCGTTCTGCACCTTCTCCATCTAGAAAAAGATGACAGTGTGAGGAGTCCGGGGGTCTCAGACTGATGGGCCGCCATGTCAGCCCCCGGCTGCTCCTGCTCTCCCTGCGAAGCTGCCACGGTGGTCTGAGCTGCAGCCAGAAACGTGGACATTCCTGGAGTCCGGTATTGTGTCTGACTGTACGAGGGGGTCCTCGATGTCTCAGGTTCATGGGTTCATATCCTCAAGGACAACAGTACAGGGACATGTAAAAGTCTGTGCCCCCCCCCGGTGAGAATGACTGCTACTGTGAACAAGTCAGCAAGTTGTAGATGAAATGATCTAAGAGGACAAAAGTCACAGACGACACATTTACTTTGTATTTTACGAAAAAATAATATATATATATATATATACACACGTTTTCCATTTTAAAAATTACAAAAAGGAAAAGGGGCCGATGCACAAGTTTGTGCACCCTGCACGGTTAGTACCTATTATCTCCCTCTTTTGCAAGTATCACAGCTTGTAAACGCTTTTTGTAGCCAGACATGAGTATTTCATTTCCTCCTTGGAGAATTCCTCCAGTTCTGTGAGATTTTGGAGTTGTCTTGCTTCCTCTGCTATTTTGAGGTCTCTCCACAGATTTTCAATGATGTTCAGACCAGGGGACTGTGAGGGCCATTGTAAAACCTTCATCTTGCACCTTTTGAGGTAGTCTTTTGTGGATTGTGACGTGTGTTTAGGACCATTCTCCATGTGTTGAAGCCATCCCCTCTTCCTCCATCCTCTTCCTCTTTTCACCTTCAGCTTTTTACAGTTGGTGTTATGTTTGCATCAAGAACATACTGAAATTTCATTGAATCCATTCTTTCCTCTACCTGTAAAATGTTCCCCGCACCATTGGCTGCAACACAACCCCAAATCATGATTGATCCACCCCCATGCTTAATGGTTGGCGAGATGTTCTTTTCCTGCAATACTGTGCCCTTTTTCTCCACATTTACCTGTGATCTTTGTGGCCACAGAGATCTGTTTTACCTCATCGGTCCACATGACTTGTTTCCACAATGCATCAGGCTTTAGTTGTTATTTTCATACTTCTGACACTGAATTTTATGGTGAGGACGCAGGAGAGGTTTTCTTCTGATGACTCTTCCATGAAGGCCGTATTTGTGCATGTGTCTCTGAACAGTAGAACTATGTACCAGAACTTTTTTTGTAATCTGTCCACACCCAGGAGTACTTGGCTTAATCTGAAAGTTTTTTTTCGTTCTGGAGCGATGCTCTGTAAGACCTGCGGTTGCACAGGACCCTGTAAAACCTGCGGTTGCAATGCTCTGTAAGACCTGCGGTTTTCGTCCTGTTAGACTGCATTTCGCCGTCCTATACCTGCGGTTCGCCATCTTTTAGACCTGCAATTTCGCTGGTCCGTTAAATCTGCGGTTTCGCCAGTCCTTGTTAGACCTGCGGTTTCGCCAGTCCTTGTTAGACCTGCGGTTTCGCCGGTCCGTTAGATCTGCGGTTTCGCTGGTCCGTGTTAGATCTTTTCTAATTCTGATAATACTCACTCATATGACCAGTTTATTAATTGTAATTCCAAGAACACATACTGCACGTCACGCTGTGCGAGTTACATTGGTTGCAGCATGAAAATCAGAATTAATGAGCATTTATGTGACATTTCCAACACTAATAACTTCACCATCGGGAATCTATCCTCTGCGTCCGGGCGTTTCACCCTGCACCATCGGGAATCTATACTTTGCGTCCGAGCGTTTCACCCTGCACCATCGGGAATCTATCCTTTGCGTCCGAGCGTTTCACCCTGCACCATCGGGAATCTATCCTCTGCGTCCGGGCGTTTCACCCTGCATCATCGGGAATCTATCCTCTGTATCCGAGCGTTTCACCCTGCACCATCGGGAATCTATCCTCTGCGTCCGGGCGTTTCACCCTGCACCATCGGGAATCTATCCTTTGCGTCCGAGCGTTTCACCCTGCACCATCGGGAATCTATCCTCTGCGTCCGGGCATTTCACCCTGCACCATCGGGAATCTATCCTTTGCGTCCGAGCGTTTCACCCTGCACCATCGGAATCTATCCTCTGCGTCTGAGCGTTTCACCCTGCACCATCGGGAATCTATCCTCTGCGTCTGAGCGTTTCACCCTGCACCATTGGGATTATATCCTCTGCGTCCGAGCGTTTCACCCTGCACCATCGGGAATCTATCCTCTGCGTCCGGGCGTTTCACCCTGCACCATCGGGAATCTATCCTCTGCGTCCGGCGTTTCACCCTGCACCATCGGGAATCTATCCTCTGCGTCCGGGCGTTTCACCCTGCACCATCGGAATCTATCCTCTGCGTCCGGCGTTCACCCTGCACCATCGGAATCTATCCTCTGCGTCGAGCGTTTCACCCTGCACCATCGGGAATCTATCCTCTGCGTCCGGGCGTTTCACCCTGCACCATCGGAATCTATCCTCTGCGTCCGGGCGTTTCACCCTGCACCATCGGGAATCTATCCTTTGCGTCCGAGCGTTTCACCCTGCACCATCGGGAATCTATCCTCTGCGTCCGGGCGTTTCACCCTGCACCATCGGGAATCTCTCCTCTGCGTCCGGCGTTTCACCCTGCACCATCGGGAATCTATCCTTTGCGTCCGAGCGTTTCACCCTGCACCATCGGGAATCTATCCTCTGCGTCCGGGCGTTTCACCCTGCACCATCGGGAATCTATCCTTTGCGTCCGAGCGTTTCACCCTGCACCATCGGGAATCTATCCTCTGCGTCCGGGCGTTTCACCCTGCACCATCGGGAATCTATCCTCTGCGTCCGGGCGTTTCACCCTGCACCATCGGGAATCTATCCTTTGCGTCCGAGCGTTTCACCCTGCACCATCGGGAATCTTCCTCTGCGTCCGGGCGTTTTACCCTGCACCATCGGGAATCTCTCCTCTGCGTCCGGCGGTTCACCCTGCACCATCGGGAATCTATCCTCTGCGTCCGGGCGTTTCACCCTGCACCATCAGGAATCTATCCTTTGCGTCCAAGCGTTTCACCTGCACCATCGGGAATCTATCCTCTGCGTCTGAGCGTTTCACCCTGCACCATTGGGATTATATCCTTTGCGTCTGAGCGTTTCACCCTGCACCATCGGGAATCTATCCTCTGCGTCCGGGCGGTTCACCCTGCACCATCAGGAATCTATCCTCTGCGTCTGAGCGTTTCACCCTGCATCATCGGGATTATATCCTCTGCGTCTGAGCGTTTCACCCTGCACCATCGGCGACAGATGACATCTATACGGGGCTTCGGTACTCAGAGTGCGGGATCCTCCGAGAGGTGGAGACGTGAACAGATTACTTCTCAATATATTCTGGATCTTCAGTTCAGGAACGAGATCACCTGAGATCCACTTGCGCCGTGATCTGATGTCTCTTTTAGGTTTCTGTTTGTTTTTTATTTTCAATGCTCTTATTTCATGTGTGTAATTTTTGTGTAATCAATAATTCTTTGTGTTTATGTTTTTGTTGTTTTGCTCATTTTTGCAGTTTTAGATCATGTGATTCTTTTCTCCAATGAGCATCATTTACTGGGTATTTAGGATTTCCCATCTGGCTTTGAGGAAGAACGCGTCGCCATGTTGTTTCCTGTCCCCTGCCATGTCCCATGGAATTTTTGGAATTTTATAGTTGTCTTTAATAAAGGATTTTCATATTTTTATGGATCGTTGCCAGAGGCTGGAATTTTTCCTACTTGTCACCACAACTCCAGGGTCAGATAAATCTTTCTGAAGATCTTATACAGTCAGACAGGGATTCTGATTAGCCTTTCTAGTAATCCTATGAGCAGCTCTCACTGAAATGTTGCTTGGTCTTCCAGACCTTATCTTGACCTCCACTTTTCCTGGTAATGGCCATTTCTTAATTACATTTGTAACTCAGGAAAGAACAACTTGTAGACGCTTTGCTATCATCATATAGTCGTCTGCTTTGTGGCCTCCACCACTTTGATTTGCAGAGTGCTCGGCAGCTGCTTAGAAGATCCCATGGTTTTCTAAGCACACAAAGCTCCAAGGGTGCACAAACTTTTGCATCGGCCCATTTTTATTCTAATTTTTAAAATGTAAAAGATGAAAATATTTTTTGGCACCTAAAATACAACGTAAATGTGTCGTCTGTAGCTTTATCCCTTGTAGATCATTTCATCTTCACTTGCTGAGCTGTTCACAACAGGAATTCTGACCAGGGGCGCACAAACTTTTACAAGCCATTGTAGGTGGAGTCTTGTGCCTTCTCCCCGTTTTGCGGGAGATTCCATCAGGTTCACTTATAGGGTGGAGTTTTGTGAGCGCCATGTAATCAGCTGACGTCGGCCATCGCCTGAACCTGGCAATGACCGGGGGCGACATAGAATAGAAATCCACTAAATTAGGAAAAGCCACAGCCTTAATGGTCCGAGAACAGGGAGCATATGCAAGAAGGGGGCTGGCCGAGGCACAGCGGGGGCACCAGAAACACGAGGCGGGGGGCCGGTGCCTCATTGCTCAAAACCTACAGCATGTGTGCAGCTGGATTAAAAACGTCATTAATTCAATTAGAAGATAAAAAAGGTAAAAGCCATAAAGTGATCGGTGACATCGGACGGAGACGGCGGCATCGGACGCTTCTATCACATGTATCCGGCAAGTGCAGCCTCCTCCTGAACCACTACTGCACCACCACTCCCATCATCTCCAGGACCGGACCCCGCAGCCAAATCGTGCCGTTACCTTCACAAGCACCAGAGACGCTTTCTCAAACTCCTTACTCCGCTTTCTGAACTCCGGACTCTGTGGATCGACCTCCGTGATCTGTGACGGCCGCCGCTCAGGGGTCCGAAGTAAACCTGGAGGAAGCAGACACTGGAAATATGACTGACATCAGATGTTCCCGCAGCGCGCTATCAATGTCCCGCATTGCCCATCATGTTCCCCGCAGCGCGCCGCTATCAGATGTTCCCCGCATTGCGCCGCCATCGCAGATGTTCCCCGCAGCGCGCCGCTATCAGATGTTCCCGCATGCGCGCCTCAGCAATTCCGCTTGCGCCGCCATCAGCAGATGTTTCCCCGCATTGCGCGCCATCATGTTCCGCTTGTGCCATGCAGATGTTCCCCGCAGCGCGCCGCCATCAGCAGATGTTCCCCGCATGCGCCGCCATCAGCAGATGTTCCCCGCAGCGCCGCCATCAGATGTTCCGCAGCGCCCGCCATCAATTGTTCCCCATTTCCCGCCATCAGATGTTCCCCGCAGCATGCCCATCAGTGCTCCCCCACAGATGTTCCCCGCAGCACGCCGCTCATGCAGATGTTCCCCGCATGGCGCCGCCATCAGATGTTCCCCGCAGCGCGCCGCTATCAGATGTTCCCCGTATTGCGCCGCCATCAGATGTTCCCCGCATTGCACCGCCATCAGATGTTCCCCGCGCATGCGCATCAGATGTTCCCCGCAGCGCGCCGCTATCAGATGTTCCCCGTATTGCGCCGCCATCAGATGTTCCCCGCTTGCACCGCTATCAGATGTTCCCCGCAGTGCGCCGCTATCAGATGTTCCCCGCAGCACGCCGTATCAGATGTTCCCCGCAGCGCCGCTATCAGATGTTCCCCGATTGCGCCGCCATCAGATGTTCCCCGCATTGCACCGCCATCAGATGTTCCCCGCAGCATGCCGCCATCAGATGTTCCCCGCAGCGCGCCGCTATCAGATGTTCCCCGTATTGCGCCGCCATCAGATGTTCCCCGCATTGCACCGCCATCAGATGTTCCCCGCAGCGCGCCGCTATCAGATGTTCCCCGCATTGCGCCGCCATCAGATGTTCCCCGCAGCATGCCGCCATCAGATGCTCCCCGCTATCAGATGTTCCCCGCAGCGCACCACTATCCTATGTTCCACGCAGTGTGCTGCCATCAGATGCTCCCCGCAGGGTGCGGTATTATTATAGGCACCCTGTGGTGTTTGGCGGTGGAGCAAGATGCAGAGTGGCTGTTGCTCCGTCAGTAATGGGCCCACCTTAAGCCCGGGTCTCACATAGCGATACACCAGCGTTCCCGACAATGATATGCACTTGTCAGGATCGCTGGTGTATCGCTACATTATCGCTGCTGAGCTGCCAAACAGGCAGAGATCTGGGACAGCGACACTGCGGGTAACATCGCTTAGTTACCCGCAGTGTACCTTGGATACCAGCGCCCTGATGCAGGGGAGCTGGTATCCAAGGTACACAGCGGGTTTCTAGGCACAGCCCCGCACCTGGAAACCCGCTGTGTACCTTGGTTACCAGAGGATCGCTGTTCTCCCGCCTGTCACACGCAGCGATGCGTGCCTATCAGCGGGAGACCAGCGATCAAAAAAAGGTCCTGACATTTCTGCGACGATCAGCGATACCCGGCAGGGGGGCTGAATGTCACACAAGCGATATCGCTGCTGAGCTCGCTGCTGCTTCACAAAACTAGTGACTCAGCAGCGATCTCTGTAGCGATATCGCTATGTGAGACGGGCCCTTTAGGCCACGTTCACATGTCTAGTGATCAGTCAGGAGAGATCCAGCAGCGATCAGTTATCAGTAGTGATAAGCGAGTATGCTCGTTGCTCGGGTGCTCTCCGAGTGTTTGGAAGTGCTCGGAGATTTACTTTGTGACGCCACAGCTGCATGATTTGTGGCTGCTAGACAGCCTGAATACATTTGTTAGGGAATCCCCACATGTATTCAGGCTATCTAGCAGCCACAAATCATGCAGCTGTGGCGACACAAAGTAAATCTCCGAGCACTTCCAAACACTTGGAGAGCACCCGAGCAACGAGCATACTCGCTCATCACTAGTTATCAGGTGTCTGCACAGCCCCCCCCCCGACAGCTGCTGGATCCCTGCACCGGATCACTACTAAACATGTGCACACGGCCTTACCGTCAGGACTCTGGTCCCCCATTACACCGCACACATTAAAGTCACTCACTTCGCCTCCGGAGGGTGAAGGTTCGGTCGCTCTCCTGCGCGGTGCGACTCTTCACGTGGATCACGTGGCCGGGCGGCACGCTCAGGGTGACATCCCGTTGGGACATGATGGCTTCCTCCACCTCCCTGTTGGCTTTTGCAGAATACGGCTGATCGTTATAGAACCAGATGACGGCGGCCGCCAGCAGCTCGTCCCCCAGCGACTCCGCCATCTTATCCTGGACGTCCAGCAGGAGGCGCTCTGCCTGTACGGCCACCATCACCCTGTCCGGGCACGGACCGTGGATCCTCAGCGTGGCCTCCCCGGCCTTCACTTCTTCCTCTATGTCCACACTCTGAGGACACAAAGCGAAAACGTCCAAGTCTTCATTTCCACAGAGCAGCAAATGGTTATTGTGTATGAGCAGAGGGTCCGACAGGAGACCCCCGAGCCAGGCCGCAGCCGCCTCCACGTCCTCTGCACACCCCCCGGCCAATCGCACACACATCTCATCAACCGGCGACTCCGGCCCTGCAAAGCAGAAAGAAGGCAAGAGGGGGTCACAAATCCGGACAGCACTGACCCCGAGGACGAGAAGGGTCACAAATCCGGACAGCACTGACCCCCGAGGGCGAGAGGGGTCACAAATCCGGACAGCACTGACCCCCGAGGACGAGAAGGGGTCACAAATCCAGACAGCACTGACCCCCGAGGGCGAGAGGGGTCACAAATCCGGACAGAACTGACCCCGAGGCGAGAAGGGGTCACAAATCCAGGCAGCACTGCCCCCGAGGGCGAGAGGGTCACAAATCCGGACAGAACTGACCCCGAGGGCGAGAGGGGGTCACAAATCCAGGCAGCACTGACCCCGAGGGCGAGAAGGGTCACAAATCCGGACAGAACTGACTCCCAGGGCGAGAGGGGGTCACAAATCCAGCAGCACTGACCCCGAGGGCGAGAGGGGTCACAAATCCGGACAGAACTGACCCCGAGGGCGAGAAGGGGTCACAAATCCAGACAGCACTGACCCCGAGGGCGAGAGGTTACATATCTCTGGTACAGAACTCCCCCTGTGGGGTGGACTGCAGACAGGATCTATTGGTATCTGAACAGATCCCCTAGTGGACTGCAGGACAGAGCTTATCATGCAATCTCTTATACAGGGACTCCCCTAGTGGTGACTGCAGACAGGATCTTTTCATGTATCTCTGTATACAGGGAGCTCCCCCTAGTGGTGACTGCAGACAGGATCTTATCATGTATCTCTGTATACAGGGAGCTCCCCTAGTGGTGACTGCAGACAGGATCTTATCATGTTCTCTGTATACAGGGAGCTCCCCCTAGTGGTGACTGCAGACAGGATCTTATCATGTATCTCTGTATACAGGGAGCTCCCCCTAGTGGTGACTGCAGACAGGATCTTATCATGTATCTCTGTATACAGGGAGCTCCCCCTAGTGGTGACTGCAGACAGGATCTTATCATGCATCTCTGTATACAGGGAGCTCCCCCTAGTGGTGACTGCAGACAGGATCTTATCATGTATCTCTGTATACAGGGAGCTCCCCCTAGTGGTGACTGCAGACAGGATCTTATCATGTATCTCTGTATACAGGGAGCTCCCCCTAGTGGTGACTGCAGACAGGATCTTATCATATGTCTCTGTATACGGGGAGCTCCCCCTAGTGGTGACTGCAGACAGGATTTTTAATCTCTGTATACAGGGAGCCCCCTAGGGTGACTGCAGACGGATCTTATCTGTATCTCTGTATACAGGGAGCTCCCTAGTGGTGGTGCAGACAGGATCTTATCATGAATCCTGTATACGGGGCTCCCCTAGTGGTGACTGCAGACAGGTTTACCATTTCTCTTGTAACGGGGGAGCTCCCCTAGTGGTGCTGCAGCAGGATCTTTCATGTTCTTGTATACAGGGAGCTCCCCTAGTGGTGGCTGCAGCAGGATCTTATCATGTTCTTGTATCAGGGAGCTCCCCCTAGTGGTGCTGCAGACAGGATCTTATATATGTCTCGGTATACGGGAGCTCCCCCTAGTGGTGACTGCAGACAGGTTTATCATAGTTCTGTATCCAGGGAGCTCCCCTAGTGGTGGCTCCCGACAGGATCTTATCATGTTCTCTTATAAGGGAGGCCCCCTAGTGGTGCTGCAGACAGGATCTTTCTTGTCTCTGTATACAGGGAGCCCCCCTAGTGGTGTGCAGACAGGATCTTATATTGTTTTGTATCCCGGGAAGCTCCCCCTAGTGGTGCTGCAGACAGGATTTTATTTTTCCTTTGTATACAGGGACCCCCCCCCCCTAGTGGTGTTCAAAACAGGATCTTATCATGTCTCTGTATACAGGGAGCTCCCCGTGGTGACTGAGAAGGATCTTATCTTTATTCTGTTACGGGAGTCCCCTGTGGGGTGCGACAGGATTTCATATGTTTCTGTTACAGGGAGCCCCCTAGTGGTGCTGCAGAAGGATTTATCATGGTCTCTGTATACAGGGAGTCCCCCCTAGTGGTGGCTGCAGACGGGATTTTATTGTCTCTGTATACAGGCAGTAGATTATTACTGTGGGTGCCCCTATGTCCGTCTTGGGGCATTTTCATTTGCTGCTCAGTTATGTCTACCTCTGGGTCTCGGGGTAAAGTCCACTTTCTTTCATTCCTTTTTCGGGATGTTCCAGTTTGTCCTGAAAAGCCTTTAAAGGAGAAAACGGAAGATGAAGATTTCTCCACAAAAGAACAACATCTGCTATTATCGGGGCCCGTGAGCGCGTTTTGAGGATCCAGGTGAAGTGCCCCCCACCCGACGCCCACCACACACCGGACGCCCCCCACCACACACACGGCCCCCCACCAAACACAGGGCCCCCCCACACCCAAGGCCCCCCCCCACAAAAGCCCCCCACACCCACGGACCCCCCCCACCACAACACGACCCCCCCCAAAAACCACCCGACGCCCCCCACCACCACAGGACGCCCCCCCCCCCACACACAGGACGCCCCCCACAAAAACGACCCCCCAACCACACGCCCCCCCCAAACCCCAGGGCCCCCC